>APFE031005777.1:116315-158713 GCA_000404065.3 Pinus taeda | reverse complement strand
CCCCCCCCCCCCCCCCCCCCCGTCTTAGTTTATTTCAAACAATTGGTATCAGAGCAGGACCTTTGGTAGAAGCTTGATCGCTTGAAGGAGATCCGTGGAACAATGGGAAAGAAGCTTAAGAATAAAGTTCTTAAGCAGAAGAAGACATCTCAGAAAAACTATGACAGTGGGAGAATCGATTGGGGATTATGAAAAAGCACTTCACAATCAGATTCAGAATCATTCAGAATGAAGATAAACTATCAGGTATGAATTTGTTATGCTCTGATGTTCCAGCTATCTATCCATTTGGAAAAGATGAAAGTGATAGCGAAACAACTGAATTTTCTCTTATGGGTGAACAAGAATGATATCAAATACAAGTTGAATTTAAAAGGCTTAGAGATAAAATTAGAGATCAACAAGTTCTATTGAACAAAAGGGAATGTGCTTTCAAAGAAGTAGCTACCAGACCAAAGGCTCAACAAGAGGAAGGAAACAAGGTAAGGAAGTTATTCAAGGACAAATATCAAAAGTTGCAGGATGAAGTAACATAACTAAAGAATGATGTCAGTGAAAGAAGCACAACCATCAAGAAACTCAGAGATAGATCCAGTTACTATGATAGTATTGAAGCCACGATCCGCTCGCTAAAAGAAGATCTTGAAGAATCAAAGAAGCATAATAAAGAACCACTCCAAGCTCATGAAAATGAAGTTCTTGAACTAAGACGTCAGTTGGAAGAAGAAAGAAATGCTGAAGAAAACGTGAAAAACAATATCTTGAGAAGGAAGAGCAACATCAAGTTGAGGTAAATATTCTAAAAGATAAATTAGAAGAAAAATATAAGCTGTTACGATTTCAAGATAGTACTAAAATCTTGGATGATATTCTTAGTAGTCAAAGATCTCCTGCTATCAAAACTGGTCTTGGTTTTCATGAATCTATTGAAGGTGAATCTAGTTCAGAAAATAAGACAAGGAACTCTAATGCAATGCTCAACAAGGAGATGAAAGGTCATCCCCATCAACAACTAAGGAAAGAAATTCTTTAAAGAAAATCCTTTACTCCTCCAATGAATAATGTTGAATGTTATGTATGTCATAATCTTGATCATGTTGCAGCCAGATGCAGAAGAAGAATGGTTCAAGACCATCACACAGAAAGATCATCACGGTCCAGGTACTTTAAGGGATATTGTTTCTCTTGCAATATGTTTGGTCACAAAGCTGTTGATTGCTACAGAAGGAATATGAAACAGGTAAGATGTTATGCCTGTAACAAGCTTGGACATATAGCAAAGGAATGCAGGATCAAAGTATGGGCACCATATCAAAAGGAGAGAACGTCATCATCACGCTTGAAGATATGGAAGAAGAAGGAAGTTCAGTCAGAAAGATGTGGAACCGCACAATGTACTCAGATGCAGCACAACACAGACATAATAGACTCAGGGGGAGCTGAAGTTGTACAACTTGAGTGTCCTAAATCCCATATGCAATTTTCATAAAGGGAAGTCACGTATATATGCGAGTTAGACACTACAAAGTCGCGTATATGTCAGTCTGAGGAAAAGCAGTGGGGACAGGCTCAGAAAAAGGGGTTGATATGATTCAGTCCATTATTTGCTTTATTGGTTAATAGTTACAATATGCTGAGGATGTATGGAAATGTCTTGATACTTGTAAGATGTTTAGAAATGTTTTGACCCTAACTTGATGATGATGATGTCTTGATGCTTATTCCTGATATATGAAAGATCAGATCTAACAGTAAACAGATGGCATAGGTTGAGGGGGAGCATATGCCTTTAATAATGCATTGTTGGCATTATGGTTAGTAATCCTTGGTGATGATGCTTATATGGCTAAATGATATATATTGCTATGAAATATTTATGAGATATCCATGACAAAATCTCATATGATTCTTGGGGTTACAGAGTTGATGTTCAGATCATTTTTCTGGATTGATCCTTAGATAGTGCATATATGATGCTTACATGGTTATATTCATAAGGATAAAGAGAAGTACAAAGCTTGAATACACAACTTCATTATTTGATGACAAGTCACTCATATGCTGTTGTCGTCATATGCATAATACAGTTATGATGCAAGATTCCTATAGTTCTTGGTGCTCATATGGACGAGGATTGTTGATGTTGATGATATAAAGAAGTCTTGACAAACGATCTTGAGCTGCTAGATACATGAATGGTTACTCAAAATTGCATTATTGGAGATATGATGAAGATGAGTTCCTACCTATATGTTGATAGGTCAATACTTACATATGTTGATGGATGCAGATGTTCCCAAAGTAATGCTACTTGGATCATGCAGATCTTGATGATGAGATGACTATGGCATTATACACATATGGTATAATGTGAATGATTTTATGATGATGTTCAAAAGGATGAGTTGATATCTATATGCAGACATACCTTGTTACAGGACATTTACAGGTTGCTGATCTAGAAAAAGTGGTGTACGCAAGTTTCCTGAGGCGGATCCGCGTACATAAGCTGGTTTGTACACAAACAGTCGCGTATATGGCGGTTTGATGGATATCTATAGGGACAGGCTCTGGTTGAAGTTAGTCTGATTTGGGTCTGATAGAGACCATCTGGCACAGGTTCAGGGGGAGGAGATAAACTTCTAATGATGTATTGTTGGCATTATATTTCAAGCTTCTGGGTATACACACGGGTTGGACGTTCCAAAGGCACGTATGTGTATACATGCACTTTCATGCAAGGAAAAGCGTGTATATGTTGGAGAGCTTACTTTTGGTCTGTGGTAGTTAGTCCTTGGTATTTGAACCTATGATTTTGGACCATAGTATCTCGTTAGATGTGTTGATCCCTAGTATTGGGTCCATGGTATTGATTTGTTATGGTTTTGGACAATGGTATTGTGAAAGGCCTAAGACTATAAAAGGAGAAGAAGATCATTAGGCACTGGGAGGGAAAAATACTTGAATATCTGATGTAGTATGAGATTGAGTATGCAGGATATGGATTATGATGCCTTGCTTGATCTGAGCTAAAGAGGGATCTCACTGGTTGATGGAGAAAAAAATCTAAGGATAGATTGGGATCAAATGGTTTGAAATGAACTATCTCTACATGGTTGATTATGCTTGTTCTAGATCTGTATACTGACGCATGTAATGTTTTTAACAGGGTATAACTTAAGTTTGAAATAGCTGCAAGTCATGATTGAATATGTATAGAACTGTACGCGGGTTGGCTTTGGTAAAAGTGCGTATGTACACGTGTTTGGTTCATCCAAGGAGCATATAACATTTAAGCTATGATTTTTGATGATACAGTTGGTTCTGAATATTGTTGCAGAGTTCAGTGTTCTGCTCTATGTTCTGGTGACTGCTTTTTATTGACAGGGTTTCAGTGTTTCAGTATTGGGTGTTTCAGAGATTGATGTTGCTAGTATTTGTGTGCTTCAATGATATTGATGGGTCCAGTATGAAAATTGGATGAAACGTGGCCTTAAGATTTTAGAGTTCTACTTCAGCGTATCTAGTCTGAAAATTGATGAAACATGGTCCTTGGAAGAAAGAGAATATTGTAGCCTTCTATAGGCCAACACCTACGTACTAGTAAATGGATCGGCTAGTACAAGAGCAAAGGGGGTTGTAGCTCCCTTCTAGGAGATTCTGGAGAACGAGAGAAGGTTGTAGCCTTCTGTAGGTAGAAGCCTGTGTACTGGTATAATTCTGCACCAGTACAAAACTATTGTAAAAACAATTTCTTATTAAAGAAGATTGAGACGACTTGTAGCAGGTGGTTTTCACCCACATTGGGTTTCAACCTTATATCATGGTATTCATGTATGCTTCTTGTGTGTGATGATCTGTTCTGTTTCACTGCTTTTGTCTACTGTTCATATGGTCAATGAAGTTCTGGTGCATTATCTAAATATTAACATATAATGGATTATCTAAATCATAAGTATTCTGGATATACGCTAGTTAAATTAGACACAGTCGCGTATACACGCAGGTTCACCTAACTGAAGTAGTGTATATGTATCTAAGCATCGAAATGAAAAAGTTTTACTGATTTGGTAATACCAATTCACCCCCCCTCCGTCTCAGTATTATTTCCAACATGATGATTTCTTCTAATGATTTTATTCTGTTATCCTTGGCCAGGGAGGAAGCTTTTTCCAAGTGTAGTTGGGCAGTTGTATTAAAGGAACTCTGTAACTTGTGGGACATCATTGCTTTACCAGCCAATGTGGAATAGACGATTTCTCGAGTTTGCTTGTGAAGTTCAATCTGATCCATAGGATGAATATCTTTCGCCAAGACCTCCAGATTAGTTTTGATGTAATCCGCTACTGACTGGGGTTGTCATATCCTTGTCTTGAAGTAGCTCATTACCATCTTTCCTTCTTTAATGTCATAGGCTGACATTAGTCTTTGCTGATTTGTGGGTGCCATTTTTAAATATTGATTGTAAATTTGAAGCCTCAATGGATCATTCCTGGCCTTTATTTCTGTGAATGTCCTCTTGATATCTAAGGCCTCTTTACTTTTTGGCCTGAGGGATGATACTTCTGAACTGTGTTGCTTTTCTAGCTCTTGCCTCTATGAGCTAGTGGATGTTTCTCGGAATGTGAAAGTTTGTTGGCTAACTGCCCTTTCTTCTCTTTGGCTATCTATAATCTCTTCATCTATTCCTCTTTTCACAGAGGGATCAGTCTTTGTCTTTTTGTCCGTAGCTGTTTTGTAGGTCCACTAGTAGGGGTAGTGGTTTCTCTATCCCTTTTTTTGTTTCTTTCCTCATTTAGAGGAGTTTGCAAAACTGGATTATCTGCTACATTGATTTGAGCTGGTGGAGTCAAAACTTGACCCTGTTATTTGGATATTTCAGGATGATCTAACATTGTATGTTGTTCTATGGGCTCTATTTTTTTGCCTTTAGATGTTCCTGTCACTGGTGTGTTGACTTCTTATGGAGGCTGTTGGGAGGTTCCAGCAGAGGATGCACTAATTCCTATTTTTCCAGATAGCTTGAATGGTACTTGCCCAAAAGAATCCAGGTCAAGTGTTTGCTCAATATTTCTCATATCATTCTCAAAATTGACCTGTTCTATATCACTTTCTATTAAGGTTCCCTCTATCCATTCGTCCAAGTTTGCAAACTGCTCAATTTCTGGGAACCTAGGGTGAATATATGGGGATAACCTGTTCTTCATCCTTCTATCACATATAAAACTGTTGGGATCATATGGTACCCATCTAAAACTATTTTGTAATCTAAGGTGATCTTCTAAATTTTTATCATCTTCCTTCCATGCATCACTATTATTGCAGAGAAAAGGGCCTAGCTGATTCTTAATTATTAACTAAGCTTTCTTCTTCGCACCACAAAAATGGACTAAATCTGCATTTATGATCTGCCTGAAATACTGCAAGGAAAACAATATCAGGGGAACATACTTGGGTAACTTAAAAGGGCAAAGTTCACACCCATACATCCTGATTTCTGTGTGGTTTTTGTATAGGTACCAGTCACCTATCCGGTATTGTTTAGAGAGTTGGAGAATTTTCTTCATATCCCATTGATCTTAGGAGGGGAAACTCCTGTCAATAGAGTGGTTTCTAGATGTACAAATAGGTCAATGAACTCATTATAGGTGTAAGGGGACTCAATCGTATTATGAAATATTGGACTCCAAAAGATAACATACCTTGGATTTCCTTTGGAGTCAAGTTTCTTGATAAGGAAAGAGAAGTTGTATGACTGATGATACAACATGAGGTGATATATGAAAGTAGTGTATTTAAAGACTCCTTCATTTTCCAAATTCAGGAATTGGTCATGGATCTTATTGGCTATATAGGAAGCATAGTCATATCTGAAAGCAGGGGGGCATCCTAGAGTAAAGATGGATAATAACACAAGGGTGATATCATCAACATATTCACTAGAGTTAAATCCCATAATTAGGGATATCATATCAACAATGAGTCTTCTAGATTCAATGAAGCAAGTTTGCAGATAAGGAGGTGGACATTTGGGTTCGTGCTTTGGTAACATGAAAATTTGACCAATATGGCTTGCTTCTGATTGAGACAACTGAGATGTTTTTTCAAGTAAGTATCCCATGGAAATAGGAGTGAGGGTTGATTGAAGTGAAATTGCAACATCTCAATGATGGGTTGAGCAGTTATGGGAAACAAGACTATTTGGCTTGGGGACATAACAGCTCGTTGGCTAGGATCATAATTGGCACAGCATTGATGAATTATATTTGGAAAAACATGGACTCAGGGAACGAAATACATGGGAAGGTTAGATTCCCACAGTCTAAAGATATCAGACCCATTCAGATAACTATCTCTAGCTTGGCATAAGACCTAGAGATGGTTTTTATCACCAGATAAGTCTTTTATCCAAAAATATTTATTGACCAAAGGCAGATAATCTAAGTTTTTGTGAGGGGTGTTCATAGGTGTGACATTTAGGGCTATAGGGGTTTGGTTCTTATGGATTCAAAATGGAATTAGGGATTTTCTGTATGAAATAAGCAAGGCAGTAGGCTTGGGAAACTTAATATGGCAAACATAGACTAGACTAGAACTGAATTTCGCTCTTTCTTGCAGAATTTTTAGTAGAAAACCGAAATTATGGGGTTTCAATGAAAAATCAAATAAATACATGTAGGGGGCAGTGAACAATAAAATGGCGGGTTGAATAACTGATCATGGGCTGAATTGCTGCAAGTTTCTTGCTCAGGTAGCATTTGAAAGCTCGAACAGTTGACTTGGATGTTGTTTTGCATGGGAACACGGGTTGCAGCGTATAACAGTGAAAATGAAATTTTGTTGGTTGATTTAAGAAAGTCAAGGTTGGCGAGGTTTTTTAGGACGTGAAAAGACGTTTTATCTCTTTATGGAGAGCGATAAATGGTACGGGATCGCACCGCTTTTGGAGTTAAACAGTATTGTGCAGAAGGCGAGCGATCACATCGAATGCACGACACGTGGTGGAGGTACGGGCGGAAAACGACCTGCTGATCAAGCATTAAAGCGCGGTGACCAGGGGGGAGCGATATAAGCGACGACCGTAGGATGATCGGGGAGCAATCATGCAATGGACGAGAAGTGAGGTAGGGAGGGAGTTTACCTACAGTGGGCCCGATTTAATAAAAAATATTTTAATTGTATCGGGGTCAATTCGATTGGTCGGGGAGTGGTTAGGTTATTAATGGGTTTCATATAAACCCATTAATCCCTTTTAACAATGTTTATGGTTATAGTTTAACCAGGGCGGGGTATATTAAGGTTTGGGGTTCTATGTATAATTAAATAATACGGGAAAGGGTACATTTGTGTAAGATTTATATACTAGTAGTTAGGAGTTAATATGACATAAAATGAGAATGAGTGCTAAGTAAACGTTAGAGATTTACATTTACTAAGGCTTAAAGTGAGAAAAGGGGTTTTTTAGTGGTATTGTGTATTTTCCTAAGTAGGATTTTTACTTTGGAAATGAGTTTATGAAATCAAATGAATGGTTTATGGATGATTCTAAGTAATTAGGCTCTTAAATCATTGGGCCGAGGGTCTGGTCCCTCCAAAAGTTAGAGAAATGCTCTAAGCCCCTTTAATTTTCAAAGACCTTAATACTTTAGGGGAAATTAGTGAAATCTTTAGGGAAAAAAATGTGAATGGAAGTTAGTTATTTGACCTTGTCTTGCTTGAACTGCATTAAGTGTAATGTCTACCTTGCACTTGTGATAAAAGTAAAAATCAACACTTTTAGAGACATTATCCATCACAAGTAATTTTGCAACACCATCTACCAACCCTACCTACTTTAGCCTGACACTTTTTCCTTCTTTGTTTGGGTGCACTTAGACTAGAAAACCATTATCAATCTCCTTTTTCTTTTCAATGGAAAGACTACCTAAGTCTGCACTTATTACATCTGAGGCCTCAGATTAAACTGTTGAGCTCCTTTTATTTACTCTTCATATCTACTTATCTACCAAGTTTACACTGTTTGGTCAGATTTTATCCTCTATTCTACATCATGAAATTGAAAAATGAATGAGCCAAGCTTATGTTGTTTGACTATTCATCAATTGTTTTATAAGTTAACAAGTTGCACACAATTGCTTATTAAATAAGATGAAAAAGTAGTGGCATTTAGACTTGCCCACTTTCCTAGTCTTTTTGTTTGGGGTTCATTTCTTCTCATTTTTTGACCATTTTATTCTTTTTACCCTTTGATTTTTCTTTTAGGGTATACCCTCTTTACATTTTTTAAATTATTTGATTTTTTGAAAATATGGAAAAGCTTTGAAACAATAAAGGTATGAACATATTATAGAGCCCATCAAGTCAATCATGAAATATTACACCTATTGATATAGTAGCATAACAGGGAACACCGTTAAGAAGTTACGATTATTGAATGGGTGCTAGAAATATAAAATGTTATCCATTGAATGAGATATAGGATTATATTTGTCTAGATGGGAAGTTTGATATAGTTTGAGCTTGTAGGAATTAATTATTGGAGAATCTCCTATTGTAGAGGAAGCTTTGGGTTGAATGAAATTTCATGAACTTGTTGAACATACTGAGAGGGCGGTCAATCAATATTTATTTTCAATTGTTACTTTTACTACTTAGATCACTTATATTTAGAACAAAAAATGAAAAATAGAAATAAATGATTTTATTAATATAATATTTATAACGAATTAAGTACAATATGGGTAGGGATCCAACCCTTGGTGAAGACACTTAGGCTCCAACTTGGGATCTGCAAAGCACCTACTTGAAATTTAGTGAGGCTACAACCTCTGGGGTTTTAGCCCTATGTTATGCAAGGCACAAAACTTGAGTATAGGAGCATCAAATCCAAGGACACCAATCCTATTTTCTCAAGATATGTTCTGGTTGTACTTCACAGCTCCCAAATTCTTCTTCAAAAAGTACTCTCAATATTTATCTTCACTGTAGTCTCCAGGCTACATCATCAATGACAACCTTGTCATATAGAAGGTGTCACCACTGTTCTTCAGGGTACCCAATCAAATCCTCCAATTTTACTTCATGATGACTTCAACACAACATCATGTATCCAAGGATGTTTACAAGTCTTCCTCAATTCTTACTTATCCACACATCACAGGTTCCAAGTGATTCTTCTTTCATAAGTCAATAAACTTCAAACCCAAGCTTCAATGTTTCTATGAGCAATAATCATTCACTCCATCAGACCACTGTTAAAAATATCATACTACCCAGTGCACCATGTTGTACCAAGACTTTAGTAATGAAAATCCTTGCACCACAGTACACCATTGTCCAACGCACCATGTTGCACCAAGACTTCAGCAATGAGAATCCTTACACCACACTACACCACTGTCCAACACACCATGCTACACCAAGACTTCAGCAATGACAATCTTTGCACCACACTACACCACTGTCTAATGTACCATGCTACACCAAGACATCAAGATCTTAGTGCTTCTTCATTTCCGCAATGCTTTAATGCTTCAAAGTATCCTTGCTCAACTACTGCACATTCTTCTTCAAGGCTATCCTAAAAGGAGATGCTAAAGATTCTTCTTGATTGTCCCAAGATCTTCTCCAATACTCCAAAGAAATAGTCTAAAAGGTGATCTCAACAATACTCCAAGGAAATAGTCTAAGGGTGATCAATACTCCACAATTTGAGCTACAACAAAAGCCTGAGTGTGATTAATACTCCATAATATGAGTTACAACAAAACTCCATAGTACGAAGGTTACCACAACACTGCTCCACTTTGTTATCCTCCACAATGTCCTAGCCAAAGAGGAATCGATAGAGGTAACCATAGAAAATCGCAGTGTTCCCAATGAAAAGCATAACATACTCCCCAAAAATGCAGCGAGGTGGCTTAAAAACATACCGAGAAAGTTTGAAATCAATTTTTGGAAAGTCTTTGGCCTTAAAAATGGCGAGGAAGTGATTTATGATGAGTGAGAGCTTATTTAGCAATGAAATGAATGAGAGAAATGAATAATGATGGTCTTTTATAGCTTTTGAGGTTAATTTATTTTTGGTGTAGTGGGGTGGCCCACACTTGACTTTCTCAGATTTTCTTGGAAACCATGTAGCTTAGGAACGTTTCAATGTAGCTTGAGATTATTTGAAGATTAATAGAACATATTTTTGAAATAGAACTATTTTTTGAATTTTTTTTTTAATCACTAATCCTTCACATGCCAATTTATGGATGGGATGAAGAATTGAATGAATGAAAACCATAGTGACCTAATGGATGAACAATGAATTGAATGACAACCATGATATTGAAATTGAGATGACCATGACACTTTTCAGAGATGGCACGTCATAATGAGTGATGGAAGTGATTGGAACATGGAAATCTTGAAGGAGCAGTAGTAGATTTAGACACACTAGCGAGTGACAAAATTTTATTCTAAAAACCTAGTGACGTGACAAAATTTGACTTTGAGACCACTAACAAAACTTGGTAAAAGCATATTTGATCACTACTGACAGGAAGAAATGACTAACACTAACACACTGATCAAGGGTAATCTTAGAAGGTTCAAGTAACGCATCATAGAATGTTACAGGTCCGAGCTACCATGTATGTCCATCGAGCCACTGTGTGGAAGGTTTAGCATAGGTTTGACTCACTGTGGGTTGTATCACAATCTAAAGTAGATAATAGGCCTCACCATCTCAACTGATTCAGAGGAATGTCCAGGTGAATCCTCCTTCACTATGAGACCCATCTCGAGACCCTACTCATTCAATCATCCTCCTCTCCTAGGATCTCTATCGATTCCAATTCTTGTCATAATGTGACCATCTTGAAGGAACAATGTTTGAAGACTTTGAATCATTTGAATGGGGTTGATACTAATCTTCAAAATCTTTCTGCAACACTATATCTTGGTTCATCATCTTCTGGTACATTGTCCTTTGTTTTTGCTTTCTCTCCTATTCGGTCCCTTAGATATGATTTTCTTAGTTATGAGGGCTTACCATGATAATCATGTCCTTAAACATCATGGGATAATCATGTCAAAGACAAATTCAATATGCCGTTGCTATTGCATAAGAAACTATACATACTATCAAATATAAGAAGCTTGAGGTGATTATTACGAAGCTGGACCTTCAAAATGATTTTCATTATGTAGATTGGAGCTTTCTTTGGCTTATCCTACACAAAATTGACATTTCATTTCAAGTTTCAAAATGGAACATGGCCTGTGTATCTACTGTAAACTTTGTCTCATTGGTTAATGGACTTCCTACTAAATTATTTGCTACCAGTCGGGGTCTCCCATGAGGATGCATCTTATCACCCCTTCTTTTCATTATTTTTATTGAGAGACTTAGCAGCTTGCTCTTGCAAGTAGATATAAATAGGTCACTGACATGTATATTGATTATTACACAAGTCATGGTTACTCATCTAGTTTTGTCGATGATGTGTTACTATTTGGTAGATTATATGTTCTAGAATGGAGACATAATTATGGTATCATTAACTTCTTTGGATTGGTCTCCAGACTCGTTATGTCGCATGGCATATTTTCATTTGCCTTTGATGCCTTTGACAATGAAAAAAATATTCAATAGAGAATACCAAGTAGAAACAATTGTAACAACTGTAAGACATACCCAAAACCCAACATGACCATCAAAATAATCCTTCAGATTTTCTAGAGGGCTTTAAGCTTTAGAAATTAAATATCACCATAGTTGGCTTCTTATAAACAAATTTGTTATGAAACCAGCTCAAGAAAAGATAGATCAACGCCTTAGAATTCAGCCTCTTCGAGGGGGAAACCTCCTTTAAATTACATAAATGAACAATCCTTGGATGATTCAAATGAAAAAACCTCCTTTCTATATATAGGCGTCTAAGGATCACAATATAAACCAGCTGACCTAACAATAATAATATAAAGCCACAAAAATAACAATAAAGGGATTCTATGGGGCACAGTAATAACAATATGGGGGCAATAGGGCCACAACAATATTAATAAGGGGTATAACTACAATAGTATGGGGTAATCACTAGTATTATAGGGACCCAACACTGAACTTCTCTAAACTTAGCAACGATCTTTTCCTTTTGTTTTCAATTCATTTTCTTTATCCGCTTCAATCGTGCTTTGAAACCCATGACTATTGTTTTTCCTGCGTCTTATAGTTGCTTTCATGATTGCACGAGGATATCTTTCATATCACCCTCGAAAAAAAATTATGATATTTAATATGCGTCGTTATAAAGCGTAATATTCACCCAAAAAACTGGCATACTTGACAAAGCAACAAAATATTTTGAAGACAAACAAATTTTTGCAAAGCCCAAAACTTTCTTCAAATAAACCCTTTTTAATAAACCTTTGCTTTTCCAAAACTTTTAAACCAAAACACCAATAATATTTTACTTCAACTCTAAACAACCTTTCAAATAAATATTTCTCAAATCTTTTAAAGCTTGCGCACACAGTTCAACTTCATATAACATTCATTCTTTTAAAACAAATCAATTTTGAAAACCTTTTATCAAATACATATTATATACCAAATAAAAACAACCACGCTTATAAGCACCTTTCAATATGTCTACCAATAAGTATATTTCTGCCATGGGCTTTAACCTCATATATAAAACATTTTGTTTAAATCACCTTTCGACTTATGCCTTTATCGTTAAAACTATCATTTTCAAATAAATAAATCATAATAAAATAAAAACTTGCCCACCAATTAAAATCTTTATACTCTTTAACTTTGTTTGACAATAAACTTACACAATTTTTAACTTTGCGTTGGTGTTTGCTGCCTTGGATTTCTGCTGCTCCTTCAAAAAAACTTTATGAAGAAACCTCTTCTTTCTGAAATGAGGCTTTGACTCCTCTCTTTCGAAACTAGCCACTTCTCAGACTCAAAGCTTCTTTGCGTCTGCCTTCTTTCTCTACCTGACTTCAACTTCTGTTAGTTCTGCATATTCTTCAACTCAATATACGGTGGCAGACAATATGCCTCAAGGATATTTCACAATATGTCCTTAGCTCTACAAGTTCACAGTGGTGGCTATGACACCTTATTGAACAATTCTTTCTTGACCAACGACATTCAAAACAATTGGCCGCGAGGGCTACGGCCTCTTCCTCTCATTATGGTGGCAAATAAACATACAACACAGTGCCATGGTGGCTCTGTAGATTGCTGCTGCAAACTTCTCAAATACCTTTGAAACTTGGATCTTCTCAGGATCTTTAAAACCTGGAGTTCTTTGAAAGATTGATGATGGTTGTTCAATCCTCTATGAACAACGAAAAATTTCTTTGGCTTCTTCGTCTACTGACTCCTCTAATATTCACGTTGGAAGCTCCAGAGATCACACAGTTTGCGACTTCTCCTTCAAAACAAATGGGTTTTGAAACAAATTCTATTGAAGATCAAATGAACTCAATCCCAGCTACGGGGACTGAAACCCATTCCATGTATAGAAATTACAAGTTCTAACTGAGCTCTATAGCGAATATGTTCCACAACACTAGTTCACACTCACCCAAAACGTCGTTGCTTCCAATCTCATCTGGCTCTGATACCAAATTGAAAGTCTGATCAGAGTACAACACAATTGACCATAACAATAACACAAAAGAAACATAGTCAAAGCACAACACAACTACGACTGTTCAATTAAAACATAAGACCACACATGAATTTACAGCAGGTCAAATAAGCTACAATTGCATTACAACTACTCGGACTGTGCGTCCGAACTCTGCATGCTTCTATCCCAGCTCAATTGTATTTATACAAAACTTATGTCGGTCACTGCCCTTTCAATTCAAAAGGGTTATGGTGGTGATTTCTCTTCAAACGTTGAACAGATCATGGCAGTGATGCCTCTTCGATGCAGGACAAGTCATGGAAGTGAGGCGGTGTTCGGTGATTAATCTGTCAGGCGGGCGTAATTATTTCCAACATGGTTTACATTGATCCAAAATTATTCCCATCCATGGAATCCAGAAGTTTTCGAAGATTAGACTGAAGCCAAAAAGAAAGAGGCACATTTCTTGTGTTGGCTTGTAATTTCTATGAGTAATTTCAAGAGAATTAACATAATGGCTAATTTATTTTCCATTAAAATCTCTCCTACAGCTTAAGAAATTTGGCAGAGCAAAACAAAAACTTGACTTAAAATCATGATACAAAATCTCGGTATTAAATCACTCACACAAAATATGTTATACGAATGCAAACTCTCGTTTAGTAAGATGACAACATTTCTCTCTTATGGTCATTTCTTTCTTCTTTTTCCTAACGCCTCCAATTCTTTATCTTTCTTGCTATTTAGGTTATTTAGACCTGCATCCTTTTATGTAACTCTAGTTATTTTTTACAAATATATTATATACTAGTAATTTATAACTAAATATAGTTGATATAGACAAATAGGCATATATCACAGACATTAATAATTATCAAATTTATAATAAGAAGTAAACCCTAATTTAAAACTCTATAATATAAATATTATAAAGTTTAATATTAAAGACTAGTTAAATGCTTAATTCAAATTAAACCTTTAAAATCTTACGATATTACTTTAAAAGTGGATAACATTGTCGGTCTTACTCTTGTCTCAAGTGAAGAGCAGAGACATTTCATAATCAAGACCTCATAAGTGAGGCACAAAGACGTTACATTAGTAGGACAACTCAAGTAAGTTTGAGGAGAGAAAATGATGAAGGAATGTAACCCTTAGCCATGTTAGTGTAGGAGAATGAAGGCACAACCACGTTTCATAAATCTTTTTTAATATTTAAAGTCATGAAGGAACCTAAGAAACTAAAAACTATTTACAAATTTTTGATATTGTTTGTTGGATCATGTATTAAATGAAGAATATTTCCATATTATCAAATCTAGATCATTCATAATTTAAATTTTCTAAATTCGTCAAGCCCAATTCCAATATAGAGCATGTCTATCCTTGTAACAAGTGAAAATATAGGGTTAGCTTAGAAATAATGTTTATTTTTAGAGATTGGTTTAAGGCTTGTTAGAGTGAATTGAGAATGTTTCTCAACAACTATTTTCTTGTTTAGAAAATGTTGGATCTAATATCTGTTTATAAGTGTCATGTATCTTCCTTTTAATTAATGGAAAAAAACTCGTTTCTGCTTGAATATTTCCAATTTGGTATCAGAATTCCAATTTGGTATCAGAACGAGGAGCCCTAAGTTTAACTCCCTATGTGAGGGTCGAAGAATGTGTAAGAGGTGTGAAATCAATTGTTAATAGTGTGTTTATTTTTTGTGGAGACTCATAAGTGACACAACCCTGTGGAGATAGAGCTCCATTCTTGCACATTTTTCATTTTGACATGGGCGTGGTTTGAAGAGTAGTAATCAAAGTTATAAGCCCAACGTTTCTCATGTATAATTCTCTGTTACAGAGGAAATTATAGAGAATAAAATTATGTGTGTGTAGCTTGTTTATTGCGGAAAAACACATCTTGGGAATCATACAATCCCTTCAATTTCTGTTTCAATTTGAGTAGAATAGAAATGCCAAAAATCAAGTAATGACATCATAGTTGGAGAATTTCATAGCCAATTCGATGAAGGAAATCAACACTCTCTTCTTTTGCAACTTGTATTGCACAATGGAGTAATCCTAACATATGAAATTTCTTCCTGGATTAATTAAACACCATTTGCTAAGGGAATATTGTGGTGGAATTAGTCTATTGACTTAGAAGAGGGCGACTTGGGTATGCTCACTACCATTTCCATTGGTTTCATTGTAGGCATTGATATCTTTTGCAGAGTTGTCTTTATAGAGTTGTTACCATTGCTGCTACTATACGAGGTAATGATGTTTTTTCTTTGGTTTCTTTCGAAATGGAGTATTTGATGTTTCATACCTGCAAAGCCAAAATTTCACTATAGATGATGAATACAAATTTATGGGGATTAATAAATGGTATTGGAACAACACCCACAAATCGCACTCAATTAAGTGCTCAAGAGAAAACAGAGGAAAGGGCTAAGTCTATAGTTAGATTATCTCTGTAAAATTCTCAATTTCATCTCATTGATTTGAAAAATTCTTCTGCAGAAATATGGGAACATTTGAGTAAAGATATTTGGGGAAGATGCGGTAAATACAAAGTTCTCCTTAAAATTACAGCTTTTTAAACTTAAAATGCAGGAAGAGACATCATTGTCTACTCACATTAATGAGATCAAGTCTATTATGAAGTAATTGGCAAAAAGTGGTAATAAAATAGATGAAGAAAATGCAAAAGCTATATTATTAAATAGTTTTGCATCAAATTATGATAGTGCTACTTTTACATTAAGTCAATTGTCCACCATAAAATTTGGATGAAATGATAACAACTTTATTAGCAAAAGAGAAAAGGATGAAAGCGAGAGACACAACACCTAGTTTGCAAGTTGGAATGGCCCTATTTACCAAAGGAAGGAAAAATAAAAACAACAGTTCAGTTGAATGCTTTTACAGTCGACAACATGGATATACAACATTAAATTGCAAAATTTGTGTTAAATAACTTTTGAATGAAAAACTCAAACAATCAACCAATGTAACTATTTTTGAAGGTATATCAGATGCAATCTTTGAAGACTTAGTTGATCTTGAGAGCAATGAAGAATTTACTAGCATGCCTCTCAAACTCTTCTATAACATACTCATTTAATTATGTCATGTTTTGTATATGTTTATTATGAATGTAAGTTTGTATATGTGAAAAATGACTAGTGGCGCATGTGAAGCAAATACCATTTCTTATGCTTGTATGGTTATTTAAGAGGTCACGTTGTATGACTAACATCTAAAAACATTTAGTATCTAGAAAACTATCCTAGATAACTAATGGATACAACAAACTATGTCATCCAACAAATGGGAGTTTGTCCATATAATGGTTCAGTTGCTTCATTATTTTTTCTGACAAATATAATGAACAATTTAACTTCGCAAAATAAAGTATGTCAGAATTGTTAATCATTACAAGTATGTCAATGATGGTCAGAGGCAATTGTATCTTAAATGGGTCAAGTGGTAGGCTCGAAGTTGTGGTGAAGAAGGAGAAAAGTACGAGAGATTCCAGAGTGGGTGTAATTATTGATAAAGACCATATCAGTCTTTTTTATATTGTTATTATAAAATAAACATTATGTGAAGGTGTTAGGAATAATGTTTATTTTAGAGATTGGTTTGAGGTTTGTTGAAATAAGTTGAGAGATTTTCTCAACAACTATTTTCTTGTTAGGAAAACGTTGTACTAATATCTCTTATATCTCTTTATAAGTGTGATGTATCTTTCTTTTAATTAATGAAAAAGAATAGAATTCGCTATGTGAGTGCATATTTCCAATTAAATGTTTCTTTCTTGTTTTCTTGTCATGTTATATTTTAACCATAATGCTCCTATAATATTCAAATTTACCAGATACGATAGGATCAAGAGCTGTCACTCCACGTTGTCAATACTCAAGTTTCCTTGCAATCATTAATTGGAGTAAGTCAAGTAAAGAAAACACTAGATAGATTCAAATTAATCACGTTTTGATTTTGCACCCACCCTCATAATTACATGTAAAATTTAGATGGGAGACTCAGTGTGAAATGAGCTTCAATGCACACTCAATGTTTACTGTCATTGATATGGTCTCTTATTTGACCTAAAATGATGGGATTTAAACTGGAGAAAACTCTGCGAGAAAATGAACTCAAAACTTATATGTCACGAAAAGAAGAAACAATATAGAGCTTTATGTTAAGAGGAAAGTTCTATCTTACATCCTCATATTACTCACAATATTTATAACTGCTCTTTGTTTCCCTTTCAAGTTTTAGTGCCAACATTTGTAGCAACATGTACCTACTTTTCTCTCATTTCTATTTTTATGTTTAGATCATTTTATCAGCATGCATTTTAATGGATTATTTATAAAATTATAATTATTTTTTATTTTGGAATTTTAATTATCTAGTTTTAATTTAATTATATAATTTATATGATTGATAGAGATTGAACTTCTATGAATATTTAAATATTTTAAGATATTAAAAATAGAGGTTGAGATTATCTCAAAAATAATTTGTTCTTTTTGTCTTTATAATTGATTATTAAAGTACCATAGGCATGCGTCCCCGAGGTATTTTGATGTGGTATTAGTAGGCATGTATTGGCTCACATATAATTACAAATCATTTCAAGTTAAGATAACAATAAAGTGGGATGATATTGCATGGTTAAGAACCTAGTTACATTTTTTTGTAATGTTATACTGGTTAAATCATATAATAAAATAAAATAATATTTTGTTAATTTTATGGCTCGTTTAATCTTGGCAATTTGAGATGTATCATGATTTTTGTGTTTTTAGTTAGTACATTTACCAACCATTTTATTATATACTTGTGCTCATTAAGTTTTGGTTATTTTGGATTTAGTGTTCTAAATTTATTAAGACATATTTATTTTGAATAGGGTTTCAAAATTTCAATTTAATTATCAATAATTATTCGCTGGATTATAGAGATTTAATCTTCATGGAATATTATAATATATTCTTAGTAGTATTCACAAAACAAATGTTAATATTTATCTCCAAAATAGTTATGTCATTTTTCTCATTTTAAATATCAAACTGATTAATTAAAAAAAAAAATCATATGAACAAGTATGATATGAAACTAGTTATGTTTTTTTAGGCATTGGTATTGATAAGTCATGGTATTGGCCTATAGTATTGAGCCTATTTACACATTGGTAAGTAGAGTTGAATCTCCAAGGTTAAGAGTATTGTTCATGTAAATGTATATATGTTTAACTCATTTATTAATTATTTTATAATAAATAATAACGATAATTTAAAATAGTGTTATAATTTAGTTGTTTTTTATGATTTTTTAATCTTAAAAAAATGAGATGTATAATGAAATAAGTGCTTGATACTTCTTGTGGATAATGTCTCATTACATGTTTTCCCAAATCCATTTAATTTATATAGCAGTTGTGTTAGTATAATAGTATTGAACACTATAATACACTCACCAAAGTGTAGTGCATTATTAACATCGTGATTTGAGAGGGGATTATCAATATGCACTTTTTAGCATAACATTTAACATTGTATTCAATTTCATGTCAACATGCTTTAATATATATAATAATAAATTTTCTATTTTTCATAAATAATTGGTTTGGAGTTCTTTTTTCTTTTTTTCTATAGTTTGTCTTACTCCTTTCACTTTAGTAATCACTTAACATTCGGATTTTTAGAGGCTTCCTTTCAAACCAACCATTTTCTTACTTTGACTCAATTCCTTGAAGTACACCTTCCCACCAAAGGTTCCTTAAAAAAAACCTAGACATTTTCCTATGTTTTCTTCTCTTCAATTAGGCTTTGTAGGATGCCCTTCCACTTCAAAAAAATATTCTTTTCATGTTTTGAAATTTTACAGGTGGCCCTTAGCCCAAGTTATTCTCTCATGTTCTTATTTCTCTCTAAATTTGGTCTACACTTTGTCACCTCTCTCTATTAATCATTTCTTGGCATCTTAGTCTCTATGGCCTTTACATTACCTAGATTTTTAACATAGGGTTTAAAATTTATGTATTCACATGAGAAATTTTCTATTATAGATCTCTTCCATCATGCCTCCCCATCAATATGAATTTTTATATGAGGAAGATTATAGACGCACTACTATGTCATCAATCTAAAGCATCATTTTCTAGCTAGATTTTAGAATATTGTTGTTGAAATACATTGAAAAAATGCATGAGATTTTTTATTATGGATCCCACACCTAACAAATTATATTCAAACCTATCCCACTTTGATTAAATATTAATAATTTCTACTTGTAATTGGTCGTTTAGAAGGACTTTTCCAAGCTTGTGGCTATTCCTCCCACTGCTTTGGAGTTCTATGTCAAAAATTAATGAGGATCACTCCACCAATGAAACATCAAGACACGTCACTAAATGGGATGCATTGTGCTAGGCCTTGAGAAGATGTTTTTATCATATAGGTTATCGATTTAAATTAATGTGCAGGTAGTTGAAATTGTGTTTTGTTCATGAGAAATGAATACAATAATATATAGGTATGTTAACTAAAATTTGATTACAAAATGTACTATAAAAGGTAAAAGTGTACTTTTTTATTCTTATTTTCTTCTTATTTTTCATAATGATTTATTTATTTTATTATTTTAATTTTTAAATGATCTTATTTATTTTTATTTATTTTATTTTTATTTATTTTTATTTTATTTTTAATTTTTTAATTTTTATTATTGTATTGTTATTTATTTATTTTATTTTATTTTATTTTTTTTCCCAAAGAATCACCTTAGATCAATAAATTTATTTGTGTTCACATTGTAGAATGCAAAGTAGATAAAGACCCTTGTTTCATTTCATTTTTCAACCCAAAAACCTAGTATTAACTATAGTTATCATGCTCTATCTATAAAAAATACACATTTCCCTTACATACCACCCACAACACATCCTTATAACACTTTTAGTAGCACTACTTCCTTTTTTGTCTTCCATAATTTTGTCACTATCATAAGACCCAATTATTAGCATGATGTTATAGATTGTAAATTTTTACAACGTCAATCCACATTAAAAAATGATAAACTAAGGAATAATGCATTGAATATTCTAAAGTCCATCTCTTGCACTTGCACCTCAACTTGAGCTGATCCCTCTTCCCAACCTTATGGAAGAAAATTGATCCTTTCTTTTAATGGACAAAGGACATGCCACACCACCTTTATATCTCATTTTTATTGATAAATTTCAAATCAAAGATTGGTAACCAACATAATCCTTGATACTTATAGCCAAAGGAACCTCATTTCCAATAATTTTTTTTAAGTATGTCCAACTTCCAACTAGCCCTCCCCACTCTTCTTAATAGCCCAATTGGACATAACAAGATGACCCTCATCTTATTATCAACAAGTATTGTGTATACACCTTTTCTATAAGACCTTTCCATGACATAATGGACTATGACATATATCCCCTTAACTATTCTAACTTAATTCTTGGCCTCAATCCAATAGTATCATAATTTTCTATGCAATACTTGTCACAATGCCTGTCATCTTTTTAAATATAGAAAAATGTAGGAGCTTACCTCTCCTACCATCCCTCTTCCCCATTCTTATTCAACCTAGTAGGCGAGCTTGCACAAATGCCTTTATCTCTTAGTGGTACCTCACATACATCTATCACATCCAATCATATTTTCTCTTTTCTAATCCCTTTAGAATATGTGATATTAACCTCACCTTTCTAACCCAACCTGACCTCTCTCTATACATACCATTACAAACCCTCAACATTATTTTATCACCCGAACATAACCCTTAGATTTCCTATCCATACACCTAACAAAACCTATGTACATATACTCTTCTATACCTATAACTAAAATCCTCTTGACTCCTCTTTCCATATATACTCGTCATGCACATCTTACCCTAATTCTCTTAGTTGTTATAACAAATAAGTCATGCATATATACCATATCATCCATTGCACAAGTTTAATGTTCTAGCTTATGCACCCACCTGCACTAGTACACAATGAAAAACACTTTTTTGGACAATAACTACTTCAATCATTATTTCTTATAAACTATAGGTTGCTTCTCTTTATAATCCACTTCTTACAACACTTAATCACTGTAGAAAGTTTGATAAGAATGCTACTCTTATTTATACAACAAAATCAACAACTTATAATTCTCTTACTATTTAGGCATATCTCATCCCTCCTACAACTATAGTAGAATGTCCCGTGTATAGTTTGAGGACATGCCTTGATGCATCAACATGAAATGACCAGGATACTTCAAAATATCTTGTTATTATGCAAGATTTAACTACCATTACACTAGTAAACACTACAACACAATCTATACATTATCCATTACACATTGCTTCTACTTAAGAAGACATTGTAGGTATGATCCATGAGAGGCATGATATATGATTCCTAACCAACATGATGTTGGCTTACTCATTTTTCGAGATTAGGAGACTTCTTTTTTACCCATATGTCACATTTCATATTTCCATTTCAATAAGAATTTAAAATTGGAGGCCCCATTCTATACATATATACTCCACTCATGGCCATCATGGCCTTTTGACCTAAAGTTCCACAAGCTTAACATACAGAGGAAATAACCAATGGGGGAATACTTTCATAGTGTATAAGAGCATCTCTTAAAGGATGCTTTCTTCCCCGAACAATGTTCACAAATCAAGAGGCAAGTGCTACACTTTAACACTTCCAACATAGTCTTTAGTATTATAGTTTACATTACTACTAGACATCCTATGAGAGACTCTTCTTTATCATTCTACCATAGAGTCACCACAAATCTGCATGTGATTTCTTACATCACATTAGGAATTCATTGGTGTAATGATCTAGTGATTATCCATATGAAATGTTTTCTATAGTGACCAACTATTTAGTTTCTATTAATAGTTAAAGTATGATTTGCATTACACATTTCTACTTCATTTTTTATAAGATTCTCTACTATCTTCTATCAACATATTTATTCTAACATCATCATGTCATTTGTAAAAATTAAACCTAAATAGAAATAATAACACGTAACCACTCAAAGTAAATCCAATTGACAAATATTATAATTATATATTATATATAACATACCATTATATTAATTATTTTACTTAAAATTCAGAATATTTTTTCCCATTTCCTTTGAAAGGGAACATTATTTACATTAAATAATAATTTTATTACCTCGTAAATTATATGATAGGACACATGTCAAAATTTGAAGTTACATTGATTTGGTGTTTTTGCATTGTTTTTTTCCTTGGGTTCGTAAAAATGAGGAGAATATAGCCACCCCAACCATCATAAGGTGGTTATTCTAAAAAGTGCATTAATAATGAATGGTATATCTCTCCACACTTAATTGGAATGATTGAACACATATATCAAAATTCGAAATTACATTGATTTGGCGTTTTTGCATTGTTTTTTTTCTCTTGTTTGTAAAAACCAAGGAAATATGGCCAACCCAACCATCATAAGGTAATTATTCTAAGACGAGCAATAATAGTGAATGGTATATTTCTCCACACTTAAATGCTTAAAAAAAGTTGTTCAACTTGATATAAAATTTAAGTTAGAGTAATTTTGACATTGTTCAAAAAAAATATTTACTAATTTCACATTAAAAGTAAAATATTTGTTAATAATATTATTATACACATCCTATATTGATTTCTATTTTATTCTTTTTTAAATCAAATTGAAATTAAAATTAATATTGTTTTCCTTTTATTTGAATATCAAACTTTACTAAAACTAACCCTTTTATATTTCATTTAAATATAAAATTGTAACTACATTATCTCATACTTGGTATTATACATCACATATATTGAATTCGATTTGGTTTCCATACGATACATGTTACACACCGTGACAATCGTCGAAACGACCACGATGATATGATGATTGAGATATAATGATATGAGAAACTACACTATATGTCATACTATGATGATGATATATGACATATAGTGAATGAGATAATTGATTTTAATACTATTATTGTATTGAAAAGAAGGAGATGTGTAATTTTTTTATATAATGCTTAATTATTTTTTTTTTTCAAAATTATCAGATCTATCTTAAAAGTGTAATTCAAAAACTCTCTTTTCAAAAAGATGTAGATTTTTTTATATCATTTATCTTTTATAAAGGACAATAAATATTGTAAAATTTTACATGAAGTATTGCATTTTTATCAACACATCAATATCCTAAAGTCCAAGTCTTCAGTATTCAATAAACATTGTACTTTCAATAGATGATGATGATAGATGTGAATCATGATCAAGGTTCAAGAGTCAATGCTCACTATTTATTGTTTACATCGAAAGAATTTAAAATAATTTATATTATAATAAGCTCTCATATATTTCATTATACAATGAATCATTCCCAAACATTAAATCCATCACATAGTCCATACAATGCTCACTATTTATCGTTTACATCGAAAGAATTTAAAATAATCTATATTATAATAAGCTCTCATATATTTCATTATACAATAAATCATTCCCAAACATTAAATCCATCACATAGTCCATACCCCCATAATGTTACCACAATATTGACATAGTTGCCATTTTAAATGTCACTTAACCAAAGTTTCCTATAGAAACTTGGAAACATTGTCTTTCTGAATTCTTACTTGTATACATATGTTATGAGTATTGTTAGTCTTTGTTAATATAATAATTGATATCACATTTATTGTCCATACTTAATGTGTTTGAGTCCCACCCTTACCCTAGTTTGTCATCTTTACTTGCAACTTTTTCTTTGTAAAATACTTAAAGGATTAGCCATGGGATATAGGTATAAATTGTAATGGCATTGGAAACTAAAAAATATGTGTCTAAATCATAGTTTTTAAGAGAGTAATAAGAAATAGACATTGGGTGGACCTAAGGAAATGAAGTTCTCTCTTTATTTGTGTTCACATATTGCATTTTTCTAAAGGTATCTAACATGTCTTTCAATAAATTATTTTTTCATGTTGGTAATGTTAGGTTTTTATCTATTATCAACCATAATGAGGTTATGGCATTGATATCTAATATTTGATTATTATTTGGTACATTCATATTAATCTATTGATTATTTACCATGTACTTCATGATATCCTTGTTTCTATAATAAATACTTTATAGTAACAAAACACAATTAATATTTGAATGTAAATATATCAACAATCCATTGGTCTTTGGTTTCATCAAGTTCAATGTAAATATGACACATAGTTTTACCTTGTCACACATAGAAGTATGTTAATGCTTTTATTTCGGATTAAAATATATTAAGTGATATAATTTATTAATTTTCATGTTTTGATTAAGAATATATATAATTAACTTATCAAAATAAATTTTCAATTTCAGAAAATGTGAAATTGGAATACACTGAGAATTGTCACTTTATTAATTCATTTTTTACATTGTTCATTCCTCACTCCTTTGTTCCCTTGTTCTCTAGATTGATTACTCCCCTTTTCTTTATTACAAGAGTATTTATCTATCACACATTCAATTTATTCTTCTCATTTATAGCAACATCAATATCAATTCGACAATACTAATTATGTCAAATATCTTGATAATTTGTTATACCTCTCTTCCCTCATGCCCCAAGCCTACTGTCTACGTGATGTACCATTTATAGAACTAATGCTTGGAACAAATGTTTTAATCCTTCGGTTTGAATCTTAAGAAATCTATGAATAATGTAATATAATTGTTATTATATTACATCTATGCATTAATAATTATACTCTAACATCTATGGTAGCATGTTAAATCTTTTTAGTGTTGATTAGCTTTCAAGGGAAAAAACACCTAAAATATATCCATGTTAAGGATTGTGTATGGCATATGCTAGGTGTGATAACCATGTGACTTTAATGGATTATATGCCCCGACATTGTGATTTATTTAACTAAAAGCTAATCCTACAAGTCATAGATGTGCCAACAATCAAAGGAACAAACAAAAAATTGTAAGCTATAATTTTTTTCCTATATGATTTGAAACATGAATTAACAATCATTATCTTCAATAAGAATAATACACATGGTGGTCTTCATGAAATTTTTTATTTATCTCCTTGTATTCATTCTAGGATGATTCAAATCATAGATATAATATCATAAATAATAAAAAATGGACTCAACTATGATATATTCGAATGTTCCTAAAAGCCTATAAAGAAAGTATCTTGTCTTAATGGTCCTTATAGTTTTTTATAAAATTATAATACTTCGAACAAGACCTCATAGTTTACTATTATTTTTTCTTTTATGATAAAATATAGAATGAACATACCAAATGTGCTTGGGATTTTAAAATACACTAACTCTTATGTTTAAACATAATTGTGATAAGCTTAAGATATGAATCTCATTTATAGTCCTTAAGCATGATATGGATATTTAGAACCAATGCTCTTTTATATGGGTGTCAACGACATTGTTTGATTTTTATATTGTCATTTTTAACACTTGAAAAATTGTTTGAAAAGAAATAATGGATTGGTATTTATAAAGAATATTTATTTTTAATCTACAAATAACCTACTAAAAGGTTACAATTACAATTTTTTTTTCTAATCTGCAATTCATTTATTTCTGACTGTAAAATAATAGAAGCACAATAGTTTTTATATGTGTGTATTATTAACTAGTTTTTGTATGTGTGTATTATGAACTGCATTAGTAGTTTAATCTTTTTAATTGAAGTACAACTACTTTATAACCCTTCAATCTGAAATTAAGAGCAACCATTCAAATTGTTTTATCAATGCTTTAGTGCTCATCATGGATATAACATATGCATTAAAAATATGAATAGCAAAAAAATATTTCAATGTTTGTGTATGTGTATATCTAACTATTTTACTATATCTAATAAATATAAAGTAATTGAATGCAATTTTTTTCTTATTTAATTTATTGCTACATTTTACATCCTAGTATGATGAAGATATGCATTTTGTTTAGTGCTTAACATAAAGTTGATTGTAGTATCTAAAAAAATTATTAATACCAATTTTTTTTAATGTCAATCTTTAAATATATAAAGCAAGTTTGAGAGAGACATAAATCCACTTTAACTCTAAATTCCCCTAAAATAAATCCGCTGTAACTCTAAATCTATAATGTGTATAGGGAGATCGAGTTATAAATAAAGTTGATTCTTCTTGATTCATAATAAATCTAAAGTTAAAATAAATTTGAATAATTTATATTTTAATACACAACATACATTTTGTTAGTACTAAAACTTTCACTTATAAAAAAATCCTAACCACAAATACAAAAATTCCAACAATAATTTATAGTAACCCCACCTAAATACTTTAACCTTTTTCATG
The DNA here is from genome assembly GCA_000404065.3 of Pinus taeda. Taxonomy (NCBI): domain Eukaryota; kingdom Viridiplantae; phylum Streptophyta; class Pinopsida; order Pinales; family Pinaceae; genus Pinus; species Pinus taeda. The sequence goes on along the minus strand of APFE031005777.1, from coordinate 131,639 downwards.
TAAGTACTTTAACCTTTTTCTCTTTAAACTAAAAAAAAATTCCCAACCTTCCTTATCAACTAAGCCTACTCATTATATTAATGAAAAAATATATATTTAATTAAAACAGGTTACAATGTGCAATTATTTAACTAAAATGAAAATTTTAATTGTGATTTGTTTAGAAATTATCTAACTAATATACATGGAATTAAAATTCATTTAGGTGATCATGCTCATATGACACTGAACTAGTTAGATAACCAAATCGGTAGTAACAATAATAGATAGACCTACAAATTAATATTACTTAATGAAAAAAAAATATTTAATTAAAACAAGTTACAATGTGCGATTATTTAACTAAAATGAAAATTTTAATTATAATTTGTTTAGAAATTATCTAACTAATTTACATGGGATTAAAATTCATTTACGTGATCATGCCCATATGACACTGAACTAGTTAAATAACCAAATCGGTAGTAACAATAATAGATAAACCTACAAATTAATATTACTTAACATAAATTGAATTTTTCAAGCGAAATGAAAATTGGCTATGGAATTAAACATGGGAAAGAAGTATGGTACCACAAATTTGATTAGGCCGTCCCAATAAATCTAAAATTTTAAACTATGAATGTTTTGTAAATAAGGTTTCTAAAATTATGAACCATGAATGTTTTGTAAATAAGGTTTCTTCAGTACGATTAAACACAAGTGAAGAGTATTGTACCACAAGGCTGGTTAGACCATCCATTGAATGAATATGAGATTATAAACTATGAATTTTTGCAAGTAAGGTTTGATTACTCAGATTCAACCATAGAAAATGTGACATTAAATTTAACAATGCATTTTCACGTTTAATCAGCCATTTGATAATACATAAGTGTATTCAAAGTGAAATTGTGATTGATTTAATGGGATGATTCTTAATGAAATGCTAAAATTAGGTTCAACAGCCTGAAAAAAGTGAACCGTAAAATGTACTATCAATTTACTGCAAAATTAATTATTCAAAACTCTAAAAATTTCTTTAAAGAGTAAACTTCAAATTTGATTAATTTTAATAGCTAGCAGAACAAAAACTATACACAATTATAAATACAAATACATTTAAAAGTAATTTAGATGTTCACCTAACATCTTAGAATATCATCCACGAAGTTTTTTAATAAAATTATTCAATAGCTGATTTTGTTTGTGAAAGTGAATTTCCCCTATGAAAATGTTAAATGAATATTAAATGAATATGAGGATGAAATTATTGAAATCTGTTTGTGAAAGTGAATTTCCCCTATGAAAATGTTAAATGAATATTCGGATGAAATTATTGATTAGTGTTTTTAATAATATGTAAGTATATAAAGTTAAATAAAAAGATAAATTTGAATGTAGGAAAATTAGAAATTAATGTAATATATAAAATTACATGGGTGTATTAAATTAAAATTGATAAACATAAAAAACTATAATTTTATGAAAAAATCATAAAAATTAACTAAATTATAATTTTATTTTAGTTAATATTGTTGTTAATTATAAAAAACATAATATGTGAGTAAACAGATATAAATTTTTAAATATGTAAAAATATTTTTATATCATGGAGATTTATCTCTTACTTTTATCATGGAAATTCTTAAACTTGGTAAATAATTTTTGTTACAATACCATGGGCCAACACCATGGCTTATCAATACCACATGTCCAATTATGACATTTTATTAATTAATTAATTTGAGAAAAAAATAATTAAATTAACATAAAGTAACTTGGAGATAAATCTAACCATTAATACTATTAAAAATTGATGAAGAAATGATAATCTCTTACTTCTTTATGGTTGTGAACTCCAGTGATAATATATTATATATAATATAATATATATATATATATATTTTCTATAATCCCCATATAACATATGCTTCCTTGATATACCTTTTGAGAAAATGAGCTAAATTAGGTGTTGTTCCTTTTCACAACTCCTCTTGAATTGATATACCTCTTATTAACCACCACTTCCTCCAATTCTCATTGTGCCACACCTGGATTTCCAATTTTCATTTGTTTTCATTCTAATTTCGACATGTGCTACTTAATTTAGCCTACTTCCTGTGGACGTGTCTAATGTGTTCTTACTATTTCTTTTTCCTTTTTATTTTTATTTATGTCACCTTAAATAGTTTGATATAGTCTTAATATTTTTATTTATGTCACTTTAAATAGTTTGATATAGTCTTAATATTTGCTAGAATAGTTCTCTTTCCTTCTTCCTATATATACCATATTTTGGGGTCTATACTATTTAGCTTATAAATAAGTTGTTATGGTTCTTCTTGATTCTTCTAACTTGCCCATTCCTATAGATCCTTCTACCATGTATAGATCTTTCTACCATGTGCATCTTGGATGTCCCTATAGGGCCATTAAATAGCTAATCAATTATTTTTATATGCTTTCAACTTTTGAAAGATGATGGGTTCTATGCATATTTTAAATTTCATCATTCACTTCACTCTTTCATGCTTCAGTAGTTCTTCAAATTTGTCATTCTATCATTTACATTTCCTTGATGGATCCTTGAGGCTACCTTCCTCTAAGCTCCTCCTGCCAAGACTATGTCCAACTATCTTGCATGCAACATTTCTTTAGGTAATCTAATTTGTCCTAAGCTCCACTCTTGTAATTTTTCTCGTGGATATTCTCGCTGTCATCATTCTCCAACAAAACATTTTTCCCATTTCTTGACCTTCTTTATTACATATACATTGTTTTTCCTATTTTCTAATAACATGCTATATTTTTTTACAACCACTTTTACTCTTTAACAAAATCTGCTATAGCATTTAGTCTTATTTCTATATACATAAATAATCACATTTATTATCCTCTCTTAAATATATCATTATTATGAACAAATATTATTATGAATATTTAAACATATTCCCTTAAATCTTTATCATTCACTTAATAATTAAATTAAAAATTTTAAAAACCTATTATACAATAAAAATATTTATAAAATTAATTTTCCTTATAAATATACCACTATTAAATATGCTACCTTGAACTATACTAATTGGAATCACCATCGTTACTAAATTTTGTTGGTAATTTTGTAAATAGAAATGTGGAAAGAAAATAAATAATCAAATAACTTCAAGATGCATCACATTGACCTTTGATTTGCTTAGGAAATCAAGATCAAAATAGATTCTTGAGTGCAATATAATCTAAAGTGAATATGATACTATGAACCGATTCTTAAAATAAAGCGAAAAGAGATGAATTTTGAAGTAGCATGGAAATTTGTGAATTAGTGTTTAAAGATAGGGTAAGATCAAAATAGATTCTTGAGTGCAATATAATATAAAGTGAATATGCTATTATGAAACACTAGATTGTTTAAAATAAAGAGAAAAGGGATGAATTTTTAAGTGGCATGGAAATTAGTGTTTAAAGATATCGTAAGGTTATGTTGTCCAGTGTATGCAACGATATACGGATTTACTTTAAAAATTCAAGATGGCTATGCTTTTTAATTGTAAAGATGATGTTAAGAAAAGAATAAAAATAGAAAGAAATTATTTTATTTAAAAATAAATAAATAAATTTTGTTTTTAAGTACATTTAAAATATATGATTATAAATTTTGTTAGAAAAATAATAAGAAAGAATAAATGAAATTACTTTTATAAAGAAAAAATCAATTTATTTTGGCTTTAAGTTTGTTGTATTTTTATATATTTGTAAACATGTTTTTAACTATTTTCTTAGAAATGTATTTCATATATAAATGATAATACAATCTTAATTGCATGTAAATCCTAGTAATACAGTTAGCCACAACTCTATATGCTAATGATGTCTAAATACAATACAATGAGGAGGAAGGGACTCTATATAAATGAAGAGCTCAACATCTTCCAAAAAAATAATAATAAGCCTATAACAAACTATACACAAAAGAGAAAATTCTTAACTTACACAAGAGGATAGAACCAAATAATGATAAATATGGTGGACTAGAGGCCACAAGTGCAATGGATGAGATAGTCATCCTAGAAAGTGAGTGCTCTTCCTTAAAATAGTATGTAAAATGAGTCAATCAAAACAGAATCCTCCTTGGGGAGGTTACTCCATTAGGAGAGAAGTTCAACCTCCAAAGATGCCCTAATTAACTCATCAATCCACGCATGTGACAATAAATTAGTTGAACAACCTCGAATTACCTGACATGTGTGAATGAATGGTTCAATTAGAAAGGCTTCTTTATTATAATGAACTCTAAAAAATTGTTATACATGCTAAGGAATAGGATGCTCTATAATTCTAATCAAGTTGTAACCACCTCAAGTAATTCTAACAAACCCACACATATGGTCCAAGATAAAGTATCCAACATAAAAAAATCACATGTGTGGTCAGAATATGTCCAAGAAATAGTGCACCCCAGCAGATGTGATTTGTGAGGCTGATTTGCGAGACATGTGTGATGACATGGAGTCCTTGTGATGGCCTCTAATGCATTTTCATGACTTCCAAGGTGGTCATGATGCCTTAGGCACACTATCACAAATCCCAATGTAGGTAGGGACACATATCCCAATGTAATGGAATACATCCCAATGAATGTACGTTGATACCAATACAACTTCATGGACCCCAATGTAAGTACACAAACCTCAAGTCATAGAACACATATCTCAATACAAGTATTCAAGTACATGGATCCCGATGCAAGTTTATGACTCATAGTGATGAGTCAAGCTTCAATATACATGTCATTGAGTAATACACACCATGTGAACTCTTCTAGTAACATCATTACATTTGCCTACTTTTCACATTTTTTTAAAGTTTTACATTGAGGAAACAACCTTAACCTTTGTTACATGTGAGAAATTTTAAGAACTAAAGGTATTTTCAATATCATTAAGTTAGAAGTTGGTAAATTGATGGATGAAATGTGAAAAGGGAAATGAGAACTTCATGATGTTACCTTCATACTAATTTATGAGATGTACATGTATTCTTCTTCTAGCAATCAATAAATATCATAAATAATCACATTCATTATCTTCTATTAAATATATTACTATTGTGAACAAATATTACTATGAATATTCAAACATATTCCCTTAAATCTCAATTATTCACTTAATAATTAAATTAAGAATTTTAAAAATCTATTATAAAATAAAAATATTTATAAAATTAATTATCCCGTAAATATACCACTATTAAATATGTTATAGAACCTTAATTAAATATTTCAAGAGCTAATTGGAATTACCCTTGTCACTAAATTTTGTTGCTGATTTGTAAATAGAAATGTGGAAAGAAAATAAATAATCAAAAAACTTCAAGATGCATCACATTGACCTTTGATTTTCTTAGGAAATCAAGATCAAAATAGATTCTTGAGTGCAATATAATCTAAAGTGAATATGATACTATGAACCGATTGCTTAAAATAAAGCGAAAAGAGATGAATTCTTAAGTGGCTTGGAAATTGGTGAATTAGTGTTTAAAGATAGCGTAAGATCAAAATAGATTCTTGAGTGCAATATAATATAAAGTGAATATGCCTTTTTTTCCCATAAGGAAAAATCACAATTTCATTAAGAAAGGAAATTACGTTCTGTAGATGTTGTGCATATGTAGTTCATAAACATATCATGATTAAACAAAATTGTCACCATCGATCCACGTAGGGGGCAGCAATGAAATAACTGAAGCCAAATCAAATATCCTACTGATATCCGAGTTGTTCAGTGTCAATATATACATACAAAATTGGTATGTGCCTGATTTATGCAAAACCAAATACAATAATATATATTAAACATTTAGGTCCATGAATGGCCGATGGAAGTACTGGTAGAAAGTATCACCATGGCACTCTCTAATCAACCAAATGCCCTGCTCCCCAATCGCAGCCTCTTTGGATAAGCTATCGGCAGCGCCGTTCTGCTCCCTGTAAATGTGTGAGCATGTAAAAGAATCAAAAGAAGTAATCATTCTCAAAGTTTCATCAAAGATATGAATCAATGCAAAAGTAGAACATCTGTTTTTTCTGTTTAGCCAGTCATAAATAATTTTTGAGTCTCCAAATAATTGTAGATCTCTGCAGTTTTTTTTCCAAGGCGAATTGAATGATATGTTTGGTGGCAAGGAACTTAGCAGAATTGTTAGAGCCTCTTCAGAAGCCTATGAGCATACTAAAGGTATGCTTATTGGTTTAAATGAAGAATGACCCCCCCCCCCCACATCCTTGCTCTTGTGATGCACCATCAAAGTAAGCCCAAGGTTTGTTGCGGTCAACTTGAATAGGGGTGGGACTACGGGAGTTTGTGAAGGGGGGGGGGGGGGGGGTCATCCAGAATAAGAGAATAATCGACCATGACGTTGGCCGCTTAAACAACCCAATTCAACAATGTGCCCTGAAATATTAGATGGTTTTTGGCTATCCAGATAGTCCAACAAATCAAAAGGGGGAGGTTTTTGAGCTTAGATGATGTTGAAGTGCTGAACCAAGATTGCCAAGCCTCAAGAATGGTATTGTTGGCCCAAATTGCAAAGGGGGCAGTGGGGGGAATTATAAGATTCCACAGATTAATAATAGTTGTACATTCCAGAAACAGGTGGGAAGTAGATTCATTCTCCTGCTTGCATATGCTGCACCAATGGGGACCATATTATGCTTGTTTGAGGAGGTTATCACCGGCTGGGATTTTGTTCCGAAGGATAGTCCACATTAAAAGCCTTGTTCTGGGAGGAGATTTAAGCTTCCAAAGATGTCTCCACCAATCAGTAGGTATTGGAGGCTTCCTAAGTGCTGACAGTATCAGATATCCTTCTTTTGGTGAGTACCGTCCATTCTTTGACAGAGCCCATATAATCTCATCATCAGTATCAAGGATACATATGTGGGCATCTGTGAGAGCTTGAGTGTAGTCCTCCCAAAGCTGTGTCCAAACAGGTGGAATGTTTAAATGCAAAGTAGTTTTCCATGCCTGTTGGAGGAAAGAGGTGTTCTCAACGTTTGCAATTTGTGAAATATAAGAAATGTTATGTAGTTGGAGGTACTATATGAGATCCATAGGAAGACGGTGCATATTCCCACATCCCACCCACGGATTGAGACTGCTTCGAACAGTGTTCTCAAAACGTATTCACCAAGTGATGCCCTCTCTGATGGGGTTCAAAGCTTTTAGGACTGCCTTCCAGATGATAGAGATGCTCGAGGTGTTTAGGTGAGGTCTTCTAATCTAGTCCATAGTGTGCATTGGCACAATATATTTGGCATATGTAACTCTTGTCCAGAGGCTGTCTGCTGAAGCTAATTGCCAACCGAGTTTGGTAGCAAGTGTAGATGAGAAGTCTTCTAGCTTTTTTAGACCCCAGCCACCCCATTGTTTTGGTAAGTTTAGGGCCTCCCACTTGACCCAAGCAAAAGTCCTACCTTGTTTGTTCCCTTGCCAAAGAAATTTGCAGTAGAGGGATTGTATTTTAGTGATTATGCCTCTGGGTATCCAAGCCAGGGACATCCAATATACAGGAGTGGCCTCCAGGATGCTTTTGATTAGAGTGAGGCATCCTGCTCGCGAGAGGTATTTTAGGTACCAAGTATTAAGTCTTTTCTCCATCTTGGAGATGAACCAAGTCCAGTCAGTGATTTTATAGCCTAGTGGCTTCAACTTGTAACCCAGATATTTTAAGCCATCAGATAGTTGCAGCTGAGTGAAATGGAAGCATTGCAGGGCAAAGAAGATCTCATGTGGAGTACATTCGGCTGCTGTCAAAGTGGACTTTCTGTCGTTTATGATCATACCTATTGCCTCTTGAAAAAGGGAGAAATTGGCTTTGATGATACTCATGTCCCTAATGCTTCCATTAATAAATACAAGTATATCATCGACAAAGAGGAGGTGGGTCAGGATGCATCCATCTGTTATCTTTATGCCTTTTAATCTGCCCCTTCAATGATCCTCTTTGATGAGATTACTGAGTCCTTCCATAACTAGCAGGAAGAGCAAAGGTGAGAGAGGAAATCCTTGTCTCAGACCCATTTCAGCAGTAAAGAATGGAGAGGCACTACCATTCACCAGGATGCTGAAAGGGATATTAGTAATGCAACTCATGATCCATTTGATAAATAAGTAAGGAAAACCTAAATGAGTTAACAACATTCTAATATAAAGCCAGTTTACCCTATCAAAAGCTTTTGATAAATCGACCTTCAGTATCATACCTTTGCCATGCCTAGAGTGAAGAGTATGTATAACTTCCTCAGCAGTACCCGTACCTTCATGGATCTATCTGTCCTTTAGGAAGGTGAATTGTTCCGACGAAATATGATTAGAAAGTATAGGTTTCATCCTGTTTGCTATGATCTTAGCGATGATCTTATATATATAGTTACAAAGGGATATGGGGCGAAAATACTCAAAGGAGTCTGGATTATTAGTCTTCGGGATGAGTGCAATGAAAGTGGAGGTAATTGAGGTTTCAAGGTACCCTCTGTTTCTTCAGTCCTGAACAATTCTGAGCAGGTCTTCACCAATGGTGTCAAAGAAAGCCAAGTAGAATTCTATCAACCAACCATCGGGTCCCAGACTTTTATCCTTTTTGAACCACTTTAAAGTGGTTTCCAATTCCTCGAGAGTAACAACCTTTGTTAAATCCTCACCCTCCTCAGGATCCACATATCTAGGGAAGAGTTGTGCTACCCTAATGATTTCTGCCATGTTGATGTCCCTCAGAGCACTGTATGTGCACTTGAAATGAGAGGATGCTAATTTAGCAAGCTGAGGGAAGGTATTAACAATCTGCCCCTACTCATCCTGTAGCTACCATATGGTGTTAGTCACCTTTCCTCCATTGGCATACTTGTGATAGAATTTTGTGTTTTCATCTCCTTCATGCATCCAGATGGCTCTGCTTCTAAGGTTCCAGGTTTCTTCCTTATCTTTAAGGATTTTAGCTCTAGAAGCGTAATGAGAAACCATCCTTTCCTTGTGTTCCTCTGAAGTGTACATTCCTCCAAGATCAATTTCAAAAGCAGCAATTTCAAAATCAATCCCACAGAGCGATTGATCCTCCTGTACTCTTTTGTTATGTGCCCAAAGCTTGGACATTCTCTTCAGGATTGTAAGGTTATGAATAAACCCTTTAATACTGTCTTCCCTCCTCCTAGGGGGGTTGGCCTTCCAGAAATCAGTGACCATTCTTTTGTAGGAGTCTTCCTTGAGCCAGACAGAGCAGAACTTGAAGGGACCTTTAGGCTTAGATTACGCTCCATCTATAGATAAGTAGATGGGTAGGTGATCAGAGATCCCCCCTATACCTACCCAATGTCTGATATTGTAACCCAAGTCCATAACCTTTTCTTTGACAAGGAAGCGGTCAAGTCTGCGAGCCAAACTATCTTCCCCAATCCTGTTGTTCCTCCAAGTCACGTGAGTTTTTGTAGATGGGATGTTAATCAAATGGTGTGCTTCCATTTCAGATAGAAAGTAATTCGAAAGGGAGTCTCGTTTTGCCCTGTGACCCTAGGATTCAGAGTATCCGATGGAGAAATTAAGGTCACCACCAAGGATTAGGTGGTTAGTCAAGAATAGATCAGTACTCAGGTGGCTTTTCCAAAAATCAAGCCTGTTCTGGCAAGGCCCATAAACATTAAATATCCTAAAATCCATACCTAGTTCAACAGATCTGATATCTACACCAAGATGGCCCAGACCTCCCCAGCAGTTGAACAAATTGATGGTTCGAGAGTTATAACCCAAAGCTAATCCTCCTAATCTCCCATGGGCATCAAGCCCAATGAAAATCCAACTTGGAAGCATGTATTGGAGGGACTGAGAGATGTCTATAGCAAGTCCCAAAGTCTCTTGTAGGAAAATGATATCAAGCGGTTCAATGGTAATCAAACGACGAAGGGCTAGTTTTTTGTTCGGCCTAGCCAGCCCTCTACAGTTGTAAGAAAAAATCTTCATGGAGGGATAGACTGGGATTCTTTGGCTCTAAGCATCCCTAGGATAGTAGATTGAACCCCCAAAGCTATCTCATCTTCAACAGTGCCTTGGGCTTTAGATAGTTAAGAAGGTCGGCCCTTGTGGAGTTTAGGGGGAGGGGGAGGTTGGAGTATCTCAAGCCCGACAAGGTCCTAGGTTTGCCTCTTCGATTTTGAGTGTGTCATGTACCCCCCAGGAGGGGGGGCTTGGAGGATAGATGAAGGGGTAGGGAGGTGAGAGGGGGTAGGCGTGGAGGGGGCAGGTGAGAAGATGGAGCAAGAAGTGAACTGGTAGGAGAGCGGAGCGGAGAGAGGGGGAGCAGAGACCAGACCCAAACCTAGATGATCAGAGGATGGGTTCAATGCATGTAGATCAGAGAAAGAACTAGATAAAATGTAATCAATATGAGATGAGTAGTAAGTGGAAATGGGGCTGAGTAGAAGATTCATACCCATCGAGGCCAAACCCTCAGAAGGCAACTGAGGACAAGAAGGAGGAGGCAGATGAGGACAGTTGGGAGGCTGCCCTCTCTTCTTCGGCTGTGGTGGTGCTGTAGTCTTTACTTTTGGAGTCTTATGATATTCGGTCAAGACCATAGAAGCAACCGTGTTTAGAGGAGCAATAGATGCCTAGATCCGAGGATGCATGTCCTGGGAAGTGTGCGAGTGGGTCATAGATTCCGGTGCCGAGGGCTACCTTTTAGATTTGCCCAGCAAGGGGTAGTCTTTATAAAGATGCCCAACCTTATGGCACTTCTAGCAATGGAAAGGAATGCCTTCATAATCCAGCTGTTGTCTTTTGGTATAGTTCCTCCATCGAATGTCGATGAACTCGAGAAAACCCTCTAATAGGTCCAGATGAACCAAGATCTTGGCATAAGCCATCTTCCCCGAAGACTGGTATGAGGCGTCGTAAGTGAGATAAACGCCTAGGGAATTACCAATATGCATAAAGACGTCCTTCATCCAAAAATGCAAAGGTAGTCTGAGTAATTGAACCCATATAGGGCCGGCATCAACCTTCTCCCGTTCCGGATCAAAAAGGGGCATCCATCTTCTGAGTAAAATAGGAGCCTAATCAATGTGCCATACAGTGGATAACACCCAGTTCGTGTGCTCCAAACTGCTGAAGTGCAATGCAAACCAACCTTTGACAAATGTCTGAACCTTTGGGGTCTCCTTCAGGTTTTCACTCCAGAGCTCCGAGGCCCATTGTTGTAATTTTCCCACACTATAATGCCTTCCATGAACCCGACCCACTAGACCTTTCTCGACATTGTTCATAGCATCCAATAGTTTGATGTCCTCTGCAAATTTTAGGGGCATCGCCCCAGATCGAAGCTTAAGACCCCTTTTCTTCCTTGAAACCCTAAGGCTCCCCACAGCCGATGTGTCCAAAGACAAGGAAGGTGGAGCAGGTTCCAAAGGAGAAGAATCCCTAGTGTTTTCGAGCGCCGCTTGCGAAATATCAGTGAAGATATCAGAAATCAGTATAATACCCATATAATTCCCCTGAGAGGTGGCCGAAAGGATCTGTGAAGCAGGTGTAACCGATCCAAGGACTGCTTTATCCAGGGGATGGTTTGTTGAGGGAGAGTGGTTCACTGCCGAAGGGGGGAAAGGGGAAGAAATGCCACCGAGAGTAGGGAAAATAGGGTTAGTCTTAGGAGGGAAAAGGGGAGAGACCCCTCCGAGAGAAGGGCAACTAGGGTTGGGTCGATAAGGGCCAGGGTGCACGGCGAGAGGGGCCAGGTGATGAAGTCAGGGGGAGAGGATGCGTCTTCAGAGAGGGATACCGGCGAGATGCAAGGGTGAGAAAACGGAGGGAGGGCCTCAATTTCATCAGCAAGGTCAGACATGAAAGGGAATAAAATGACAGTTGTGGTCCTGGTGGGTGTCCAGATGGGCACGTCCTCCGAAGGTTCCTCGAAATCACCCAACTCATCCATACCTGTCAATATTTGTTAATTACAGCTACCAGAAGATAGTGCACTAACAACAAACGATGAAAGTTAGAAAACAAGAGGGGAGGTAAGCCTGAGCGGATAGGTAAAAACCAGTAGTCGGGGATAGACAGGGAGAAGCCCGGATCAAAAGGTTCAGAGGGAACAACGAAAAAACCACAGGTCGACGGGAGCATAAGCAAGCGGTCAGCTGAAGGTTACAGGGGCAATATTAGGTGATCATTAGAAGCAATGGGTTGCATGCAGGCACAACATCGAAACCCCAGACCAACCGCCATCAGATCTCCCTTATCGTATAACGGGAAGAGCTTGATCTCACCATTGCCTTCTTTTTCTATCAAAACTTCATGATAAAGTGAATATGCTATTATGAAACACTAGATTGTTTAAAATAAAGAGAAAAGGGATGAATTTTTAAGTGGCATGGAAATTAGTGTTTAAAGATATCGTAAGGTTATGTGGTCGAGTGTATCCAACGATATACGAATTTACTTTAAAAATTCAAGATTGTTATACTTTTAACCATTAAGCTCATAAATATCGTTAGAATGTTAAAGAAATATGAATTTAAAAAATAGAAAGAAATTATTTTATTTAAAAATAAATAAATAAATTATGGTTTTTTTTAAGGATATTTAAAGTATATGATTATAAATTTTGAAGGAAAAATAATAAGAAATAAATAAATAAAATTACTTTCATTAAAGTAGAAAAATCAATTCATTTTGGCTTCAAGTTTGTTGTATTCTTATATATTTGTAGACATGTTTTCAACTATTTTTTAAGAAATGTATTCCATATATAAATGATAATACAATCTTAATCGCACACAAATCCTAGTAATATAGTTGGCCATAATTCTATATTTTAATGGTGTCCAAATACAACACAATGAGGAGGAAGGGACTCTATATAAATGAAGAGCTCAACATCTTCCAAAAGAAATAATAATAAGCCTATAACAAACTATACACAAAAGAGAAAATTCTTAACTTACACAAGAGGATAGAGCCAAATAATGATAAATATGGTGGACTAGAGGCCACAAGTGCAATAGATGAGATAGTCATCCTACAAAGTGGGTGCCCTTCCTTAAAATAGTATGTAAAACGAGTCAAATCAAAACAGAATCCTCCTTGGGGAGGTTACTCCATTAGGAGAGAAGTTCAACCTCCAAAGATGCCCTAATTAACTCATCTATCCACGCATGTGACAATAAATTAGTTGATCAACCTCTAATTACCTAACATGTGTGAATGAATGGTTCAATTAGAAAGGTTTCTTTATTATAACGAACTCTAAAAAATTGTTACACATGGTAAGGAATAGGATGCTCTATAAGTATAATCAAGTTGTAACCACCTCAAGTAATTCTAACAAACCCATATGTATGGTCCAAGATAAAGTATCCAACATAAAAAAAAATCACATGTGTCGTCGGAATATGTCCAAGAAATAGTGCACCCCAGCAGACGTGATTTGTGACGCTGATTTGTGAGGCATGTGTGATGACATGGAGTCCTTGTGATGCCCTCTAATGCATTTTCACGACTTCCAAGGTGGTCATGATGCCTTAGGCACACTATCAAAAATCCCAATGTAGGTAGGGACACATATCCCAATGCAATGGAATACATCCCAATGAATGTGCATTGATACCGATACAACTTCATGGACCCCAATGTAAGTACACAAACCTCAAGTCATAGAACACATATCTCAATACAAGTATTCAAGTACATGGATCCTGATGCAAGTTTTTGACTCATAGTGATGAGTCAAGCTTCAATATACATGTCATTGAGTAATACACACCATGTGAACTCTTCTATTAACATCATTACATTTGCCTACTTTTCACAGTTTTTATAATTTTTACAATGAGGAAACAACCTTAACCTTTGTTACATGTGAGAAATTTTAAAAACTAAAGGTATTTTCAATATCATTAGGTTAGCAGTCGGTGAATTGATGGATGAAACGTGAAAAGGGAAATGAGAACTTCATGATGTAACCTTCATACTAATTTATGAGATATATATTCTTCTTCTAGCAATCAAAAGATAAGGTCTTCATGTATTCCACATGATGGCTTTCATGAGAGTGAGCTAGAATTTGGGTTACTATTTTTTGGAACTATTTCTTAGCACTTTTCTTTTCTTTTCTTTTTATTTATTTTTTCTTTCTTTCTTTCACTAGTCTCTTTCATTAAATATGTTTAACCATAGGAAGAGGGGAATTAGTTTCTTCGATTCATGACAAGGTAATATAACTCAATAATTAATCATCCAAATTTCATCTTTTTATTACCTCAAAAAATATAGCTCGTTAAACTAAAATTGTTTTAAATGTTTTTTTCCTACACAAATATATAAAGGAGATTATGTTATATAAAATTACATTTAAAAATAGTAAAACAATATTTATATTAACAAATTAAAAAAAATGAGTGATAGAAATATAAATCAATTTATAATTATAAATGAAAATTTCAATTTTTTATTTTTTCTTTACATTTTCGTATGAGTGGATATGTAATTTCTTCACTCTATAAAATTGAAAATTGAAATTACGTAACAAAAATATTGATGATACTACATAAATGCTTAGTAAGATTTATATGTTAGTCCGTCATGTAAAGAAATGTACCTAAAAATAAATAACAATAATAATCTCAAATTTTAAATATAGAGAAAAATAAAATTAATTTAAATTAAGAAATTTTCTCCATACTTTTCACTTATATTGTAAGTACATTGTACTCTATCACATTTTTTTAATAGAAGTTCATATAATAATGTTTAAAGAAGAGAAAATAAGTCTATTTGTTCCTATTTTATTAATAGGTTCTCTTTGATTGAAAGATTGATAGAGATTTAATAATTCCTTCCCAGTTTAATATGGAGTTATAGAATGTACATTTAAAACTATATAACCAAAACAATTTTTTATATAGAAGATAACAAAAAATAATTTTATATATTATATAAAACAAGTGAAAATTAAAAATTTCTAATAGTTCAAAATTTTATTAGTGTATTGCTCAAAACTAGCATAGATCCATCTTAATTCAAGATTTCTCAAGAGTGTAGAGAAATCAAAGTAAAATTTTCCTCAAATTTTGGGCTTAAAAGAGGTTTTGCATCTTGAAAGATTTGATCACTCTTTGACCTGATAGATCCAAAGTTAAAATGGATCTATAATAGCCTATCCTAATAGTAATTTTATAAATATTAAAATGATATGTCTAAAACATCCTTTTATTATGATTATTTAAGCTTTTTTAAGATTAATTTAAAATTTAATTTATTGATATTTTCATAAATATATGGGAAAAATATTGAAAAAAAA
>APFE031005777.1:12188-115071 GCA_000404065.3 Pinus taeda | reverse complement strand
TTATAAATATTTGTTTAGGCAAATATTATATATATATTAAATTACTTATTTAGTAACCACATAAAATAGTTGATGTTTTCTTTTTTGGATTTCCCATACAAAATAGTTGGTAGAGTTTAACTATCACTTGTTGGAAACCCTAGGGTATCTCACCTACTCATCTTTAAAATTATTAGTAAAACTTAATAAATCATAATCAGTCAGTAATGCTTAATGCTGGATGGCTATTGGTTTTAAACCATTAATGTCTCACTAACTTAGCCCTCAATTTCATGAGAGTTCGAATCCTAGTTACTTACCCATTCCTCTGATCACTAAAAATAGATTATTTATTTATTATTTTTAAAATTAAAAATTTGCTAATTCTAATCGAATGACAACCAATCATATTCTCCTACATATTTTACACAAAATGGTGAAACTTAGGAGTTATTAAAAAATAAATTTGTCCACCTACTTCGTCTGGCCGCTGACAACGACACGGCCCGTTGATCGATATCATAACAACATTCATCAACTTCCCAGAGTTCGTACTTTGTGCGCACCCCTCCGTTTGAACGCCATGCAGATTACCTTGTGCCTTTCACTCTGTGAGGGCCTTCCCTTTATTTCCAGGAAACTGGCATTTCCTTGTCTTGATTAGCTCTCGAATTAAGTGGCGGGGAAAAGCAAATTAACTTTTGTGTGGATTTCAATGCGTAACCTTTGACTTATGTCATCTGGTTTGTCTTCGCCGTTATATTGCGACTAAATTCCAAGCCAATCCCCTAATATTTTCAGCACATGAGGATATTTGTAATTTTGTTGTCAGTTCTCTGCTGGTTCATCACTTTCTCTCTGCATAGTATAATGTTATTTGTAATTTTGTTGTCGGTTCTGTGCTAGGTTTATCACTTTCTCATTTTCTCTGAAGGTTGGTAGAGTGCAGTAGGTATACATGGATCCTGAGAATGCCTATTGGATGCTAAAGACTGGACCATCGTTGCGACACGGAATAACTTTACTAACAACGTGTTTTCTTTCTGGAAATAATCTTGTCGTGGAACATCAGTTGCTGTTACCTTGATTTGTAAACATTGGAAAAATATATTTATTATAACGTGTGCCCTTAAATTATGGAAAACCTAAAATTAACCTAAACCTATTAGGATTTGGTTTAACTTATTAGGATTTAGTTTCCAAAACAAATTTAAGTAATTTGAAGTAATTTGAAGCTTTCACAGTGATTTATATTATTAAGAAATTTAGACTTCTGTGATCCATAACATTGTTTAGAGAATTTTCCGTAAAATCATATAAATAATCATTTAGCTATTTATATAATTAAAGATTTGTATAAGAGAATTATGTAATTGATTTAGTCCGTCTAATTTTTTAGATGGTTACTTTTTTAATCCTTGACGATGAATGGTTGCTAATCTATTAGAGAATTCTTTTCCAAAAATCTTTACCGGTTATGAAATAAAAAATGGAAATAATCGTCCCTAACTATTATCCATAAATATAAACATTTCATCACCATAATTTTATAAACTACACACAAATACAAACTCACTCCATCACCATAATTTATAATCTATACAATATCATTTTACTTTAATCTATTCCAAATGTTTTTCATAATAATTTTAGTAGAATGGTATAATCTAATAATATAATGCAGTTTTGCATTCATATTCTATATTTTGCTTTTTTTTATTAATATTCTGCTTTTCATCTGCCAAGATAAATTACTATTTTCACATACTTTTTCCATCAATAATTGTAACCTACGTCTAGGAATTCGGCTATAATATCACTCAAACTCCAGATTTTTAATGGCGAGAGTACCCAGTTCAAGTATAAAAATCATAGATGGTAACGTACGAATCATGGTTATCCATTTGGATAGTAGAGACCTGCACCTAATTACGGGAATGTTTACACTTAACAGTGTATTACAAAACATAAACTCCTAACAAATAGGGAGACAAACTTTCCAACAAACCAGTCATCTCTACTTTGATGTTCATGTCAGAAGCAATATTTTAGTCTGGTTATGTAAATTATTAGTATGTAAATTAAATATTTTAATTTGATAGTGAGTTTAAGTAGTTAAATATTGTCAATCCTTACCAAAACTATATTAATCTAATTTAGTTTTCAAAACCTTACCAAAACTATAATAATCTAAATTAGTTTTCAAAACCATATGAAAATTACAGATTATTTAGTTTTCAAAACCATATGCAAATTACAAAAACTATATTAAAGCAATTTATCCATATCCAAACCTTATCAAACATAAGATTCCCATATGGTTTCGGATAAGAGTTTGACTTG
The DNA here is from genome assembly GCA_000404065.3 of Pinus taeda. NCBI lineage: Eukaryota > Viridiplantae > Streptophyta > Pinopsida > Pinales > Pinaceae > Pinus > Pinus taeda. Next base: position 112,749 of record APFE031005777.1, on the reverse strand, counting down.
AGTACACTTAATAAAATTACTTTACAATTATAAGAATTGATTTCTCTTACCTGCACATAATATTTTCATAGATCTTCTATTTAAAATGGTGAATCTATACAAGCTTATTTATACGCAATTGTTCCCATGGATTTTCAATTGAGAATTTGAATATAAAAGCCGGTTTCACGCATGTTTAAATAAATTTTAATAAGAATCTAAATATTACCAGACCCTGTCCATATGTTAAGATTCTCATGTGTTCTGTCTTTAATATTCCCGTGTGACTTCTTCAATTCTAGGAATTGTGATGGGAGGACGAAACCCTACCCATAATATTCCCATGTGTTTGAGCAGACGACCAAACCGTACCTATAATATTCCCATGTGTCCTCTTCAAGCTTTTGACTGTAAGACTAAACCCTACCCATACATAAGATTCCATTTATCGTTGTAAGTTCAACGTTTGCGAGAAGCCAAAGAAACGTAATAAGGAAGCTAGGTTTTATTGTGTGGTGATGTGCTTTTATTGGTCTAGTTGAAAATGTTAGGTTTTATATTGAGGTGATGTGCTTTTATTGTTCCGTTCCGTGGGACACAGGCGAAAATGCTTTTGGTTATTAAATATGTGTACAAATAAGAATATGCGCTTTTGCAGAGACTACTTTGTAACAAAATATTGCTATTGATAAAAATATTTATAAAAATTTAATTACTATCATTTGCACCAAAAGGTGCAAAGATAGGTGATAATTTGTTTGGTTATTTTTTCACTATTTAATAATTTTTTTGAACTTTATTTTTTCTTTAGTTTAATTGTTCTATAGTTAGTTATAAAACTTATCTGGAATTGTTTACGAAACAACTCGGAAAACATTTATCAACGGTTGTTAATATTATATATATATTATATTATATATCTATATATTATATATATATCTTTTCTATGGGTTGAAACTTAATTTTTTTTATAAAATTGCTATGTTTTGTTTAATACAACTAAATGTAATTTTTTCGACAACAATTAGAGCAAATAACTACGTTGCAGTTGGCATGGAAAAATGAGCAGGTTTGTAATATTGGTTTTTCAAAAGCATTTTCTACCCCATGACCACCCTTGCGGTTTCTAGAATAAGGAATGAGTGCCCCCGGGGTCAATGTTGTTCGTTGATTTTAAAGATCTCATAGTTTTCTAAACCACTTTACAAGATCGCCTATCTCCTAAAACTTCATCAAGTCAAGTGTCTTTGCATGTTGTTGGATGAAACAATAGTTATTTTGAGCGGTTGATTGCTTTATCAACTTGTGGGGTCGTTGCGCACCCATCCCGTCATCCTAAAATTTCTTTGAATTTGAGTTTGCTGACGAGAATATTACCTCCATGCTTGTCCGTATTCAAAATTCTTATATCGAGAGTACCAATTCTATACACAACTCCTGCCATGTTCACTTGCATTGTATTCATGGGGCTCAAATCTTTGGATATATCCAATCTTTGAAAAAGTTTCTGACTTACAAGGAAACACATTTCTATTCACATTGAAAATTGAACGAGTAGCTTTCAAAAGAGTTGTAGGGGTACCCGCTCAAAGTGTGGATTTATTTTATAAATAATGATGACTATTTACTCAAATATGAAATGATTTTATTAAAATAAGAGTTGTAAGGGTACCCGCACAAAGTGTGGATTTATTTTATTAATAGTGATGACTATTTACTCAAAAGTGAAATTATTTTATTAAAATATGGTTTAACAGAGTGCATACACCTTTTGAAATAATTTAATTAATTCCATTCTCAACTTTCCTTCACACAAACTAAGTGATGTACACTTTATCGGTGCTAAAAAAAAATATTCCACAATATTAACATTATGTGCTTATGATTACTCTCCATTGATTCTCTTCCAGCTGGAATTGGAATACGAAGGAGGCTGATTGAGGTATGCTGATCGCGGGAGCAGATAACGACGATTAGGGTTCAGGGTTTCGGTCACGGCGCAGTCTACGCATCTCTGAATCCTCTAAGACGCTGCACCAAGATTGCTGTCACGCATCAGAGTGGCAGGAAGCTAAGAACAACAAATGGAGTCCTCTCAGGGGAGGGCATCAGAGCCCTCCCCAGATGCAAACATCTCGCCGCACGGTCCTGATCAGGATCTGGTATTTGGTTCCATTGATAGGGGAATCATGAACCGAGAGAACAAGCATCAGCATGGAAACAAAGGGACAGAAGGGCGAACGGACAACGCCAGTGCTGCACAAGACAGTGGGGAGAAATCGGGGGAAACCCTGAAAGTCTCATCGATGACCTGTAAGCCTATAGCCAAAGAACGACCCAGAATAGAGCTGCCAGGACACAAGATCGACAAGAGAATAGAATATATGCGGAATCATGCCCTTATTGGGAAGTTCATAGGGTTCTGGCTGACAGAAAGGGCCTTATACGGCTGGATTGTGGCGAAATGGAAACCTAAAGGAGATGTTACCCTGCAGCTAGGGCCAAAAGGCTTTTTCACGGCAATATTCTTTTGCCTGGAGGATAAATACAGAATCTTGGGAGAGGGACCCTATTTTTTCAACTCAGCGGGTTTGTATCTGCGGGATTGGATTCCAAGATTCAACCCGGACAAGGAAGATCTCACATGGGCGCTAGTCTGGATCAGACTATACTCTCTTCTAGATGAATATTGGGACGAGGACATTCTCAAAGATATAGGAAATGGAATAGGGGAATATATAAGGGCTGCAGAAGAAACAAAAAAGTGCATACACATCTCCTATGCCCGTATCTGCGTCTTCATACGACTGAATGAAGCTTTGCCAGAATCGGTAAGTCTCTTCCACCGGGACGAAGAGTGGATTCAACCCCTAGATTATGAGCACGTCCCCTTTCGGTGCAGAAAATGTCACGCCCTTGGGCATCTTTTCCGGGATTGCCCGCTAAATGCCAAAGTTGCTGCCCCTGAATCCTCTGAAACCCTAGCCTAGGATGGCTTCACAAAAGTCCCTAGCCGAAGGCGTGCGCATAAGAAGCCCAACAATGGCAACAAGCCACAACAAATTAACAACCAAGGCCCAGCCACCAAGAACAGTTTCGAGATTCTAACGCGAACCTCTGAGGATCATCCCTTGCTCTCTAAAGCAGCCCCTGGTCCTCCCTCCTCGTCCTTCCACCCTCCCCCTTCAGCCTCCTCATCCAAACCTCCCCCACTATCAGCAACCTGGTAATCCACACGGGAGGACCTAAAGAGACGGAAGGGAAAGGAAAGGACATGGAAACCGATGGAAAGCAAGACCCCCCTCAAAACACAGAGACCAATATGGAAGGAAGCAATCAAGTACAACCAATGGAAGAAGAACCAGAGAGCATAGATCTGAATGGATTAGACATTATAGAGCTAAAACTGGCATGCAAAAAAAAGGCATATGATAGCATATGAGAGTCTCAACTCAATAAGCTGGAAGTGGTCATCTCTAGGGCATTCCATCAGCATCAACTAGGTATACAACCAGGAAGCCAATGGGACGGTAATCCACTCCCAAAAGACACTAAGAAGAGAGGAAGAAAGACGGATCTCCAGCGAACAATCGAGATTGGGAAAATCCTGGTAGACTCGGGCAGGTATGCTAAACTGACGAGGTACTACAAACCCTCCATCCATAGTTAAACTATGAAGCTGGCATCATGGAATGTTAGAGGGCTCAATAACCCTAGAAAACTCAGAATGTTAAAAAACATGATAAAAATGGAAAAACCACAAATGTGCTTTCTGCAAGAAACCAAATGTAATAGCTCAACATTAGGCAACATTCTCTCCAAGGCGTGGTCGGGATGTCAATCGGTAGCGGTGGATGCCTCTGGAGCTTCAGGAGGGCTGGCTATAGCATGGAATACACAGGCGATAGTACTTACAGATCTGCATGCTTCCCATCATCTTATCCAGGCAACTTTTCACATCCTAGGTACGAATATACATGGAAATCTCTCTAATGTTTACTTCCCGCAGGACTCAGGCAGTAAAATTACTCTTCTCGACACCATAGAAGCCTTGAATAACAATAGAACACATCCGCTTTGGATTATAGGCGGAGATTTTAATATGATCACCAAGCTAGAGGAGAAGACAGGGGGTAGAAACAGAATGGACCATGAAAACTCCCACTTCAAGGACTTCATTTAGAACTCCTCGCTCATAGACATACCCTTTGGTAATGGCACTTTCACTTGGAGCAATCGCAGAGTAGGCAAGCATCAAATCACCTCCAAATTGGATCGCTTCCTCATATCAGACAATGCGGTTCACCTTGGAGGAGACTTTACAACAGCAATCCTTCCTCACACAGGCTCGGATCACTGGCCGATTGTCCTCCAATGGCAAAGACCAGGCAATCCGACCAGAAGGCCCTTCCGCTTCGAGGAGTTTTGGCTCTCGCATCCCTCGTTAAAATATTTTGTCAAAACTATTTGGACATCCTTCACCCCGCCTGAAGGATCCAAAATGTTTCAGTTCCAACAAAAGCTCAGGTTTCTCAAAAGCCAGCTAAAAAGATGGAACAGGGAGACCTTTGGTAACATATTCACAGCGTAGCAAGAACTAAACAAGGAACTTTTGGAACTCCAACAAAGGGTCATCACCGAGGGGAACTCTGAAGAAACTCTGGCACAGGAACGTAGCATCCACAACCAACTGGAGGAAAGGCGAAAACAGGAGGAAATATATTGGAAACAAAAATCCAGAATAAGATGGCTGAGGGAAGGTGAACGAAACACCAAATTCTTCCACAGAACCACTGTTCAACGGAGAATGCACAACAGCATCCCTTTTATTCAGAAACAAGGAGGAGCAAAAATAGAGAAGCATGAGGAAATAGAGGAGGAATTCCTAAATCACTTCGCTCAAGTTCATGGCGAGCCCGAAGGAGATAAGCGTCCAGCTATTGAAAGAATAGCCAACAATGTGCCAAAGCTTATCACGGAGGAGCACAACGAACATCTTCTTCGCCCCATTTTGATGCAGGAGGTGGATGATGTAATGTCTCAACTTAAGGAAGGTAAAGCCCCGGGCCCAGATGGTTTCACCACCTTCTTTCACACTTTTTGGGAGTTAATAAAGCAAGAGGTCTGGCAAATTGTAGAAGAATCAAGAGCTCTCCACTGGGTGCTCCCTGCTCTAAACACTAATTTCATCACTCTTATGCCTAAAGAGGAAAACTCCATCACCCCTGACAAGTACAGGCCGATAGCTCTTTGTAATGTCATTTACAAAGTCATATCTAAGGTGATTGCAAATCGGCTAAAGCCCCTCTTACCATTGCTTATCTCTCCGGAACAGTCAGGCTATGTGGAAGGGCGTCAGATCATGGACGGAATTCTACTCATGCACGAGATAATTCACTCCCTCAAGAACTCCAAGCAGGCAGGTATGCTTCTCAAACTCGACCTCTCTAAGGCTTTTGATAAACTCAGCTGGACCTACATCCAGCACATGCCTAAAGCCTTTGGTTTTTGCTCTATGTGGGTGCGATGGATCATGAGTCTAATCACCTCATCTCAATTCTCCATCCTCGTCAATGGCATCCCCTCAAAGCCCTTCAAGCCCTCCAGAGGGATCAGGCAAGGTGGCCCCCTTTCCCCCTTTCTCTTTGTCCTAATGGCTGAAGGTCTAGGGCGTCATATCACAAATGCCCTCCACTCCCATCAGCTCAAAGGCCTATCTGTTCATAACTCCCCTGCCAATACCCACCAGCAGTTTGTTGACGATACTATGCTATTTGGTTACCCCTATATCCAGGAAGCCTCCCGCTTTAAAGACCTGCTTAATGATTTTTCAGAAGCCTCTGGTACGAATATCAACTGCTCCAAGTCCTAGATTTTCTTCTTTCACACTCCACCCTCAGTCAAGATCACGGTTACCCGAATCTTAGGATTCCCCTCTGCTACCCTCCCCTCCAGTTATCTAGGAGCTCCGCTCACAGCCTCAGCCTTAAAGCATTCCTCTTGGCGATCTCTCCTTGAAAAGCTCGAATCCCGCCTTAACCTCTGGACTCACAGAAATTTAAATCTGGTCAGTCGAGTGGTGCTTATCAAATCGGTCCTTCGGGCCATGCCTCTCTATCTGTTCTCAATCTTAGCAGCACCGAAATGGGTCATAAAAGAAATAAGGAATCTTCAGCGTAGCTTCCTTTGGGGCAGCTCGATAACCAACCGTAAATGGGCCCTTGTAAAATGGGCCACTGTCTGCACTCCCAAAGACAAAGGGGGCATCGGACTGAGAGACCCAGAGCACAGTAATTCCATCATGAATGCAAAAATTTGGTGGCAATGGGTCACTAATCCAGACAAGCCCTGGGTCAAACTATGGATAGCCAAATACGCCAACAATAGACCTCAGGAGGAACTCATCAGGCTCACTCCCAATGTCAATGGATTGCTAATGTGGAATGCTTCCAAACAGCACTACCAATTAATTCAAAAACACAGTTTTTGGGAAGTAAGGAATGGCAGAATAGCTAGATTTTGGACAGATGCCTGGAACCAGATGCCAAAGCTCAACAGTGTTCTGCACCCAGCTCCAGAACTCAATAGGCAGGAGAAGCAACAGGAAAAGGTCCAACAGTACTAGAGACAGAATGCGATGCACGGCTTCAGGTAGTGGAAACAGGGTAATCAACTAATCTATACCACAGACCTTCAAGATGTTGAGCAGCTAGAGATAGAGCTTCGGAAAAGAAACATCAGATATGATGAAGGAAATGACATCCTTCGATGGGGATACCAACCAAAAGGCACCTTTACTCCTTCAGAGGCGTACAAAATAATCAGCAACATTACCACTCCGTCTGATCCAATCTGGCGCAAAATTTGGGAGCTCGATTCTTGGCCTAAAGTCTATCACTTCCTTTGGCTGGTTGGACACAAGAGGATACTCACATGGGACAAATTAAGAAGCAGAAACTTTCATGGTCCATCCATCTGCCACAATTGCAGGCATAATGAGGAAACTCTCCAACACCTCTTGGACACATGTCCCTTAGCCAATCAGCTATGGGAAAAGGCCAGCTTCAGATGCCAAAGAAGATGTAGAATGGAGAACGACATAATTAACTCTTTAAGACAGTGGACACAGAGACCTTACAAAAGTGAGCTCCTTAATGGTTTATGGAACATAATTCCAGGTCTAATCCTCTGGAGCATATGGAAGGAAAGAAATAAAAGAATATTCAAAAACCAAAGCTTTTCGATTGAGGAAATATGGAAGAAATTCTGTGGTAATCTTAAAGAAACATTATTGCTTCGAACTTGGACACAGGAGGATCTTCCATCTCTACCCAATGAGAAAAGTATTCTAGACAACTGGAAATTGCAACTCCCTTAGGAACTTTAGAAGAGCGGCCCGGCCAAAAGCAGCAACAACTCCAAAGGCAAATGGAAGCCCCCCCCAAAGCACTCCTATAAGCTCAACTTCGACGGAGCCTCCAAAGGCAACCCTGGAATAACGGGTTTTGGAGGAATCCTAAGAGATCATGAAGGCACTCTCATAGAGATTTATTTTGGAAACATAGGCTGGGACACTAACAACTCAGCAGAGTTAGAGGGTCTCTGGCAAGGACTCTCTCTCGCCTGGGATCTAAGCCTTCAACCTCTTGTCATCGAAGGAGACTCCCAAATCCTCATCAACATGGCCAAACGCCTCCAAAATGGATCTCAAGGAAGGAAAATTTTACCAGCTGGAGGCTCAAAGCAAGGCTGAAGGACATTGAACAACTGCTTCGCAGTAATAGGGCTATCTCTTTCATGCATACTAAAAGGGAAGGCAATAAGGTTTCCGACCTCTTGGCCAACATAGGAGTTGAAAATTCCAATACCTTTCTCAGTGGCATTACAACCATAATACCAAATAATGCACAGGCTCAGGAACTTACTAGCCTGATCCAAAGAGATGCAGAGACCCCAGATGCAGGTGATTGGATGGGTGTCATGGCGGAGCCACATGCTAGCCATGTGCCTCCTCATGCCTGAAGCAAGCCTTCATAACTATCCTCGCCGCCAAGGAATGTTGGTACAGAGCGAGCCTGAAATCTGCATTCAATGCGAAGTCGGGGGAAAGGGAGAAACTACAAATTGCAGTTATGGCAGATAGATTCTGAGGGAAGGAAGGTTTTGTTAAAATGGGTGATGATCCGGGCCACAGGGATCATAATGCTGTATGCCGATTCAATCTCCAGGCTACAGCTCCAAACGGGAGGCATTTGCGTTCAGTTGAGGGGCATCTGCGTTTTGAAGGCTGTCTACGTCAAGGTGGGTGGCATCTGCGTTCAGTTGAGTGGCGTCTGCGTTCAGTTGAGGGGTGTCTGCATCTCAAGTCAGCAAATTTGGTTGGGGGCTGTCTCCAGCCTTGCTTCAGCCCTGTTCCTGCAATCATACAAGGCCCCGCTGCTCCTGCAAAGATGGTTCGAAGGAGAGGACCTACTCGAGGAAGGCCGTCTCGTCCTCCATCCTCAAGGCCTCGCCTTCCTTGCTATCGTTGTCGCTGCCATGGAGGGGTTCAGGCCACCCCCATCCAAGCTAGCCAATTTATGGATGCGAGCGGTGCTAATCAGGAACCAACCCTTGCACCTGCATTCAGCTCTGCCATCTTCACATTCGGCAGTTCGATGGACAAACCTCGTATTAATGCACATGTATCGATTTTGTTCATCGAGGAGCCCCAGGAAGATGAAGGAGATTCGAGTAATCCGGAGAAACTCCCACGTGGAAGCTCAGCCGAGGACGGGAAGAAACCGGTGGAGGCACCTGAGCAAGCTCCTAAAATCCCTCAGAATCAGAAGGCATCGACTTCTAAGGAGGACGATGAGGACGAATGGAACGCCCTGCGAGAGAAATACGGATGGTGTAGGGTGGCCGAGGAAAAGCTGGCGGAGTAGGCCTCAGCTGGCTCAAATCCTTGTCTTCCAGCTCCACTTAGGTTCTGTCTTGGTTTATGGCTCTGTTTTTAGCTTTTCAGTTTCAAGTCCAAAGCTTCTGCTTGCTCTTGTTAATTTTGCATGGCCTGTCAGGCAAATTGTCGAGAGTCTCGTGAGGCCCCTGCGTGGGCAGTACTGTTTCGTTCCTAAGCCCCTGCGAGGGCATTCCTGTTTCGATTTTGTGCCCCTGCGTGGGACTAATCTGTCTGGTCTGGTCATTTTGGCCCTTCATGAATTGCTCAAATCTAGTTGCGAAGCCCCTGTGAGGGCAGGTTTTGTGCTGGGTAAGACAAGTCCAAAATGCCACAGTTGGCCTTGGACACACTGATATCATGTCTGTAAAGTTTCACTGTACATAATATAATAGCGTAGTTTTACTGAGAAAAAAACATTATGTGCTTATGTTGTGAATAGCAACATCGATTGACCCATTAATGAAAAGCTAGTGGTAAAACTGTGAAAACAACTGTTATTGGTAAAATTATGAAAACAACTAAACTTATCTCAATTATGAATTCTAGAAATACTCGAAAATATTAACATTGTTGTTGTACTTTGAATTTCAAAATATTCTAAAATCTATTCCAATGAAAATAACTCTCATATTTAAATACCTCATAATAACATCAAACATAATATTTTTGTTTCTCCAAACATAACATCACCTAAACTCAACCTAGCGGAAAAAGATAGCCCTCATGAATACTTGATCATAACACCCAACAAATAAACAGATTGTTTTTCATTAAAAGTAACGCCACCTAAACTCAACCTGGCGGGGGAAAAGCCACAATATGATTGACATATCTCTTTTATAGGGCTAATACTGTGGTCAGACCATTATAATAGGATCCAAAAATATATATGCAACATCAAATGATGCTCCATAGAATACTCAAAACCTTGCTTAATTTATTATACCACCAAATTTTACATTCCACCAGCATTCATTTTCCAAGTCTTCCCTCACATGACTCCACTCGGAGAAGATGAAGATGATATCTTGTTTTCAAAGTGTTTGGCCATGAACCCCTCAACAATTCTTTCCAAATTACTACCAGAAGTTCCTACTTTCCTTACTTCCATTTTTGCAACATCTCTCAATCTCTTAGTTTCCCTTCTCATCTCCTCCCCTTGCATCAATCTCCTCACATTTTCTATTATTTTTTCCCTACCAATAACGTTTTATGACCTCATGAGTCTTAACCCAATCTTCCATTCATTGGATATGAACTTGTAGTAGGTAAATTTCTCCCCACTGATAGGGAATCCCAACATGGGGAGTCCCAAGGAGATGCTCTCTAAAGTGGAGTTCTACCCGTAGTGACTAAAAAACCCACCAATGGATGGATGAGAAAGCACTTCACCTATGAACACGAAGGAATAACTAGTCCTCATTGCTTTGTTTCATTTAGAAAGTCATCTGGCAGCATGGATGAGACTTCGACGCACTCTTTGCCTCAACGTCGAAGCACCCAAATGAAATTGTAGTCACTCTCCTTGAGATCCATTGTTGTTTCTTCTATTTACCTTTTCAACATAGGGAATAGACTGATGAACGATACATATATGACCGACTTGGGGGGCTTCTCATGCAGCCATTTTGTGCAATCCAACTCTACCCGATAGTTGGTCCCCACAATGGAGTCACGAGGATCTGAGAGGTTGAGGTATGTCGAAGGGAGAAATAGGCTAACGTAATACAATCACATTTTCTCCCACAAAGCCTCCACCATGTGACTTTCTAACCCGTGGAAGGAATTGGCTACAACCCAGTCTGCTTCTCTGACCGTTTGAAAATAGCGAGCAACCACTCTAGTGATTGCATCATCTGGGATTCATTTTAACCCCAAGGGAAGATTTGCGGGCTATAAAGGGGTCATGCCTATAATGTGGATTATCAATTCCTGTGGATATTCCATTGCGAAAAAACCTAAAGGAAAAATTATTAGAACATTGATAAAAAGGGGGAAATATCCATGAATATGAAGGATAAATATGAATGGGGGAAATCACCTAAATATGAGTGGTAAGTGATGGAAAAGGCTGACACATTATGTGTCCAAAAGGAAACAAAAAATAGGCACAATTTCTTGGCGAGAGGCACTGCTAGCTTAGGAAAGTATCGATGAAAATGAAGGAGATGAGGGTTGGAGTGAATTGATTGAGATTCTTTATGAGCTCCTCTACATGGAATTAGATATTATCTAGTGATTGAGAAAAATCCTGGAGCTTGTTTCTGTTATCACTCATAATTTTCTTTAGAAGTTATTAGAAGAAAGAAAATGACAGAGGTAACCACAAACCAACTTTTGGGCATAGGCTCTAGCCAACCTAAGTCTAGAGAGGGCTCTCTCTATGTGATATAGCTTTGTTTGATGGGATTTTATACTAGTTCTTAATGTTCAAGGAGTTTTTGATTTGTATTGAAGATTGGGTGGTGGGAATCTTTAAACAGATGGATAGGATGATGTCTCTAGTCCATTGGGCTATGGAGTCAACAAAAGAGCAACAGGACTGGATCAACTCACTAAAGGGAATGTTCAAAGGGAAAGATAGTAGAGTAGAGTGCAGGTGTTTAGGTTAGAGAGGTGAAATGGTTTTAACTAGGGTAAGAGAGCAATTAAGAATTCTCAGACCGGGATTGAAACGAGGAATAGAGGGTAATTAGAAACAAAGAGAAATTATGAATCCTTTGCTATAGATTATAAAGAAACAACCTAAACTAAGGAGCAATTAAGAATTCCTTAACTTAGATTATCAGTAGAAAGCATGTATTTGCCTAATTGTTATAAGAGTATAACTAAACAAATTCTGATACAATACTCCAATTATGGCATTCAGATTCAGATAAAAATTATGGAAACTTTAAGAAAGATAACAACAACGTGAGAAAATACTTGTCTGCACTTCTCTCTACACATGAATCCTTTGAAATATCTGGTCTTTAATCATCAATCCAGCTTGCTGGCTTAGTTAATGCTCCAATGGCTTTATAGTCTTTCGATCAAGAAGTCTATAGAAATGTATAAGAATCCACCCTACATACTTCGAATTGTGAAGTATTTATACTAAGGTTTTATTATAAATATCTCAAACTGACTTGATATTTAATCTAGGAAATACAAATATCTTCTCACAGGAATATAGAGGAAGCTATTGAACTGCTTTCATGCTGTCCCATTTATCGTGGTAGTGATGGATTTTATGGTTTGATTTTATCTCTTTATGCTCTTTGTTGTTTGAATCATTACTCTGGAGGCTTTATTTACTTCAGTCTTTCATCTGATACTCTATGTAACTGATACTCTTTTACTCTGATGACCTGTCTTTATCCTTCACCGTGTTTTTCCCTTTTACTATACAAATTAACCTTTTACTGTGTGTTTCATCAATAAATTCTTTTGTTTTTATGTGTATTAGCATCGGGAAGTGGATTTTGATCAAGTCTCTGAATGTTTCATTTGTTTGTATTCTAACTGCATCTTTCGTCTGGCTCCTCTGTTTTGACTCTCAATGCTCTACATAAGTCTTTTCTTCTTGGCTCCGTGTGTAATTGTCTTCATCTTCTGTTCCTTGTATAATGGTCTTCATCTTCTTAATATAGGTTTTTAACAGGTTTCTTGTCGAGTCTTGGAGTAACCAGGTTCTGCGACTAGTATCAGAACTATTTATCCAAGCTCTGGTCTTTGGTGGATTATCTGCAAAAGTCAACAATTATTAAGAAAACTCAATTGGTTAGAAAGGAACTTAATGGCTTTATTTGCACAGAGATGCCTGAGGAAGGAGTCATGGCAGTGTTGTGGATGTAGATGGAGGTGGAATTGCATCACAGAGGTTCAGGGTGGCGCTGAAGGGTTTAATGGGTTTATACTATTAAACGGGCGAAAGGCACAAAAACACAGGTTTTCAAGGTTTAAATCTTAATGGGAAATTTTTCAAATATGGTGTGAAATTTCATATTTATGGATAATAAGTAGTTTATCGGGTTGGAGGGATGGCGATATTGGAGGTCGTCGCACCACTTTTGTGGTGTGGGCGGTTTTTAGGAGGGGTCACTCGATCTACTTTAGAGTGCGACACATAGCATTTAGGGGGTCGGGGAAAACCGCCTTATCGGGTGGGTAAAGGTTAGCTATCGGGCTCGACCGATATGGCTATCGTCCGTTAGATTTGGGCGCTTGTGATCTGACGGTAGTCGAGTACACAAGATGCGTGGAGGAAATGAACGCGAGTTAAAGGGGGGCCCAGGGGTTTTGATCATAGCAGCTTGGCATTAATTTAGGAATTAATCATGGGTTAAGCAATCGGGCGGCGCTTAATTGCGGGATTAGGGAATCGGGTGAGGTTAATGACGGGATTAACTTAGGTTTACTGGGATTAGGTAATTAAGTAAGTTCGTTTCGAGATATGGGTAATTTATATAGTTTTTATTAAAACTAAGGATTGGGGTATTTACATAGGGATTTAGTTAATATACGGGAAAAGGGTTATTATAGGGGATTTATATAATAAAATTGATAATTAATATGAAAGCGATGGGAGGAGTGGGTTTTTCCTAAGTAAAAGGGTAAAAGGCATGCATTTGCACACTTATCTTTATACTTAGGATAAAAGGCTTTTTGTGGGTTTTTGAGTGAAAAGGGATTTACATGGGGGGTTTTCACTCTTCCTAGGTAAATGGTGTTTAACCTTAGGAAAAGGGGTTTGATTAGGGTGATGAGGGGAAATGAATTGTATGAAGGGGATTCTAGCACTTGTGTCCTTAAGTCATTAAGCCGAGGGTCTGGTCCCACCAAAAGTCAGAGAAATGCTCTGAGCCTCTTTGACTTGTAGGATTAAAAGTACTTGAACATACTTGTGGATAGGAAATTAGTAAGTATACGGGAAAAATAAATGAGGGGGAGTTAATCACATGAACTTGTAAACCTTTGTCTTTGCCTTCATAATTGACCATACATGTTGAAAGATGTGTATAAGCATTATGCATGTGCTTTGATCCAATTAACTTTGTGGTTCAACAACCTTTCTTCTACTTACCCATTTCTTACCTCCAACATGTTTTCTTCATTTCTTTGGGTGCATTTAGGCTAGCAAACCCTTATTCATTTATTTTTCTTTTGGAAAGTAATCTATCTAATTCTAACCTTGTATCATCCAAGGGCTCAAATTAAGCTTATGAGCTCCTTTTATTTTCTCTACCTAACTATGATCTGCCAAGATTAAACTGTTTGGTCAGATTTTATTCTCTAACTATAAACATAAAATTCAAAGCATGGAATAACCAAGATTAAACTGTTTGATTACCATGGATTGTGGCATGAATAACAAGTTACACACAATCATTTTTATGAATAAAAATAAATAGTAGTGGCATTTAGACTTGCACACTTTCATGGTCTTTTGTTTGTGGGGTTCATATATATATATATTATATATATATATATATATATATATATATATATATATATATAATATATATATTTACCATCTCTTATTCTTTTGTCCTTTGATTTTTCTTTTAGGACATACCCTCTTTACATTTTTTAATTTTTATAATATGGAAAACATTTGCAGAAAGCAAAGGTATGTACAATATTACAAGGCTTAACCTTAGTCATTCAAAATTATGACTCCTATTGGTATAGGAACCTAACAGTTTCATCTCTTGAACTCACTGAGCATGCAATCAGGTATTTCCACAAACCAAATGTCGAGGCCAAGAATTCAAGGTTGGGAAAATGCCTTTAGATCGATGCTGGTATGACTGTGAGTGATGACATTGTGCCATGATTATGTTAGGAGAAATGTGATGGTAATGCCCTTGGAAGCAATGTTCTTTGCAAGTTGCATCATGGGGTTGATGTGGCCTTGCCCAGGCATCATAACAACTATGGCATGAACAATATTTTTTCCTTCACACTAATCAATTTCTATCAATAACAATTTTCCCTTTCATTTCATTTCAATGTTCATTTTTCTATAATGTCTCTCAGAGTGGTGCTAAGAAGGGTAAAAAACTCTTTAACACATGTAACACCATTTGAGGGAGATGGCAGGCAGTGTAATCCAATGTAGGAGGTATGGTGGATGAGCTCAATTAATGAGCGGGAAGGAGAAGGGTACATCGTGCCAAAGAGGAGGACATGAAAACTGAAAGTGGAAGCGAGAGCACAAGTATGATATACATGGATTGACTGAACAATGACAAGGAGAAGGGTACAAGCCTATCTAACACAAGTAACGCCATGTGAGGGAGATGGTGGATAGTGAAATTCAAGGTGGGAGGTATGGCAGACGGGCTCGATTGATCAATAGGAAGGAGAAGGGTACAATGTGCCAGAGAGGAGGGAATTAAAACTAAAGTTGGAAGGAAGAACACAAGTATGGTGAGACAACATCTCATAGAAACATGCAAAAATAGGTAGGTGGCTGAAACATGGGCATAAAAATATTTGGACAAATGGTAAGATTTTATTGGTAGAGGGAAAAGCACATGTCAAAATATTATTGGTTGGAAGAGAGAAATCCAGGCTTTCTTATTGATTGGGGTAAACAATGTGTGCCCACCCCAAGTGAGAAACGAAAATACCTATTGGCGTAATTATTATAAAAAAATATTTATATCTAAAATAAAAACCTCTTAAAATGAAAAAAAATGATTTATATTTAAATTTTCATACCTTTATACATTATCTATATTATTCTCATATATATATATATATATATATATATATATATATATTATATATATATATATATAATATATATATAATATATATATATTAATATATATATATTTCATTTTCAACTTTATATATTAGTATAATTGAGTTTCTATTTCCTTTCTTTACCTATATATATATTTTAAATACTTTATAATTATATTATATATATATATAACAAAATTAAATACTTTAATTACCAAAATTAAATAGTTTTCATAAAAACTATGGTGTACTGGAGCGTTGCATAATTCTAGTGATAACATCCTATTATGGGTAGATCATTTTTCCATCCAATACATGGGCTAGCCTCCGTGTAGGCTTAGTTTGGGCACTAAAGAATTTTTCTTAGTGATTTTTTCATCTAGGGTTCTTCATAAAGCTTTTTTTGCATAGTCGTCAATGACTAGTTCTATTGGAAAGTGCTTGGCCCCCTCCTTTAAGAAAATTGTCTTAGGAGTTCATAGCAATGTTGGATCAATCGACAATCCTTCCCAAGATCTTCATCATTCACTTTCTTTTCCAAGCTTAGCTAGAGGAAATCAATATTGCAGTCACTTAGAGAAACCACTGCTTGGAGCATTTTGGTAAAATAAAATTTAAGGACATTGCCTACCAAAAGTAGTGCAAGATCCAAAGTATGAGGTCAAATCCAACAAGATTGCAGAATACATCCAATATATGCAATATCATACTCTGATATTCAAGTTCATCAGATTATGGCCCTCTCAAAAGACCTTAATTGATTGTATGCAAAATAAATGGAACCTCAAGGGACAAGTATATTTGGAGCTAGGAGTAAAAGGGCTCTTCAAAATATTTTTTCTAGCTTGGATGACAGAATGAGGATTTTTTGAGGTCCTTACTTTTTTAATAATGTTGGGATCTTCATACGATTTTAGAAGGAGTGGAATCCAAAAAAGGAACATTTCCTTAATGTGTTAATATGAGTCTAACTCTTTTCTCTTCCAAAGGAATATTGGGAGGAAGAAATCACTGAAGGCATTGGAAATGCAATTGGTAGCTTTATCAAGGTTTCTGAGACAGCTAAGAGAGGGATATATACATCCTATGTGAGGATCTATGTTTATATAAGTATTTCATGACCTCTTCCAAATTCAATAGACATTTATTATTAGAATAATCTTTGGAAACAAATACTAGATTATCAAAATGTCCCATTTAGATGCAAGTTTTGTCATGAATATGGAGATGTGTTTAGAGACTATCCTATGATTGCAAAGGATTTACCAATAGATTAATCAACTTGTAAAGAGGAAGGGGGTTTTGAATAATTTCCCCATAGTAAAAGGAATTTGAGTCCTTAGGGTGCCACAACTTCTGGTTAGAACCCTAGATCTAGAAATAGGTTTGCATCTCTCCCTTATTTGGGTTACACCCTCACACAAGAAGATAATCAATCGGTCCTCTAGCCATTTAGTGGAAGTATTCCCAAATATTTACTACTTGTAATAGAGCCCGAGAAAAAGAATCCATGCGGTAATCAAAAAATTCTTTGCTAATGGAGCTATCTAGCTCAATAATGTAAGAGGATGAGACTCAATACCTCCCAAATAACATGGAGGTGGATGATCCATGCCTACTAATTTCTTTGGAAGAGGTATACCTCAATAAAGATCCATAATCCATGTCAAACCATAATATCAAAACTATTTACAGGGAATATCTCAAATCCAAGAGTCAAATAGATAACGCTCAATCTGGTTTGAGATCTTCAAATCCCCATTTAGGAGCTCATATGTAATCCTTCAAAGATCCACCCAAGGTGGTCAAGGAGGATAGGAAAAGGGATGTAAGAGAATTTAGGACTTGATCCAAAAATATGAGGAAAGGTTAGTTAACTTCGGGAAATTCATACTGATGTAAAGGAATTTCCTCATTCTCATCTCAAAAAACCTTTAACTTTTCATTATAAATATTCATAAAATAAGTAAGTTCTTTTTGTCACCATTGTCATCTCTGATAGTTTACTAATAATTAATAATTTTACTAGTATTTTTGGTTAATAGATCAAAATTTATAGTCTTTTATGATAAATGGCAATTTCTACACTTTGAAAAGCTAATTTATTTATTTATTTTTTATTTTTAATGAAAGTTTCTTTGAAATTCAAAAAAAGAGAAAAAGCCATTTTGTAATGAGTATTTGATTTTTTTGGTAGATAATATATAATAAACTAGAATTATTCATAATTATTTTATTAAGTAATTTAAATAGATATGTTAGCGAAATGAACATGCCATTTAATTTCAAGACCAAATAATAATGAAAATAGGATAAATTTTAAATGATTTTATTTTTAAAAATGTAATAATGAATGAAAATAAAATTTTAGGTAAGTGTTGTGATTTGAATTATATATATATATATATATATATATATATATATGAAAATTTTGATAATTATTTAAAGAATCTTAAAAAATTAATAAAAATTAGATTTATTTAATTTAATTTATATAGAAATTGATAAATATATAAAAGTAAAGATAATGTGTTAATATATTAAAAATATAGATACAAAATATGACATTTAATTTATCTTTAATATTTAGATGTTCTATATTAATTTATATTTAGAAATTTAGCTACAAGATAGGGATGATAATATTACACTCTCATGTAAAATTGTATTCTTTATTATTATTATTTTTTTTCAAAATTTTATGTATTTTTAGGTATAAAAACAATAATTAATTATTAAAAAGTAAAAACTTTATATATATAGGTAATAACATAAATACATTAAATAATTGATGTTATTTTCTAACATTAATAATAAGTGTAAATGTTCAAATTTTGAATTTTTAGCCACTACGATACGTGCAAGCCTAGAGAAACTACAAGTGGATGGGGTTTTACAACAATTTTATTTAGTGATCAAGTACATGAAGGGCATCACAAACAAATTGGCCAACATGCTTTCAAGGCAACCACATCAAATATCAAAGCTTTGGGAACTATGTTGCACATGGAGACATTCACCCATGATGCATAAAAAGAGGCATATTTAGAGAATGAGGACTTCAAGGAGGTTTTTCAACAATTCTAAAGTGAGAGTCATGTGCACAATGGTGACAACATTATTGGCTACTATCCCAATGATGAGTTTATTTACAAGATGGATAAGTTATGTGTTCCTAAAGGTGAGTGATTGGAGTTGATCAAAGAGGCTTATACCACCAAGGTTGTAGGGCACTTTGGTGTAGGGAAGATAATGGGAAACTTGAAGATGTATATGTATTGGCTCAAGATGAAAGAATACATAGCTAGGTTTATAACAATATGCATGATTTTTCATACTAGTAAGCTTAGTAAGAAGAAACAAGGTCTATATCATCCCTTTCCTATACCCACAGTTCCTTAGGAAAGCAGTTTCGTTGACTTTGTGGGATGTTTACCAACAACCAAGAAGGGACATGAATAGCTAATCATGGTAGTTGACCAGTTTAGTAAGATGTGTGTTTTGATGCCCTATTAAAATATAATTAGTGGGAAATAAGCAAAGAATTTGTTCTCTGCACATGTTTGGATGCATTTTAAGATACCATGGAGCATTGTTTCAGAAAGGGACACGAGATTTCTTAGTGCATTTTCTACTTTTTGGGAATAGATGAACACTAAGTTGAATATGCCTACAACATTCCATCCTCAAATGGATGGGAAAAAGGAAGTAGTCAACAATTTGGTGCATATTTTGAGAGTTTATAATAAGAATTAGAAATTGTAGGATAAAAATATGGTATATCTAAAACATTCTTATAATAGAGTATTCCATACTTCTACTAGTAAGACCCATTTGAAACTTGTTTTGTATATTTGTTATCTTCACCTCTGGATATTGAAAATGGGTAGAATGGAGAAGTACGGGAGGATATTGTAGGGTATTCCTTGAGGGATGAAATTTTTTTTAAGAAGATTAAGCATAACCATATATAGGTACATGAAACAATACAAAAGTCACAAGAAAAATGCAAGTCTAGACATGATTAGGAAATATAGAGAAGTCATTCAAGGTTGGAGACATAATATGGTTACAGCTAAAGAAGGAGACGCTACAGGGTCCTGGTAAGAAAATCAAGGTTTTGTGGTTTGGTTCCTTTGAGATACTAGAAAAGGCAGGAGATAACGCTTATATACTCAATCCACCCCATATATATGCATTTACTCAGTTGTGAATGTAGAAAATATGAATCTTTATGATCCTTCCATGCTAGATCAAGAAGATGAATATGTCCTACCTTCTATAGAATATTTGGAACTATATGATTAGGTAGAGTTGAGAGAAGATACACTCTTATAGAATAGGTATAAAACTACAAGATAGGGTAAACACAACCATTGGCAGATTGGGTTGAAATGACAATGTCTAGGCAAAGCTAAATGGTATATCAAAGAGAAGGTGGAGGAAAAGTTTCCACATCTCATTCAATAGAAGTTTTTTGGGACCAAAAGCCTCCCAAAGTTGGGATATGTGATTCATATTAGATCATTATACTGTTTTTCAATAACCTTGACGCTTTTATAGTAGGAGGAATCAACTCGGAGAATCGATGAGACCTAGTTTGGAAAATTGGGGTTTGAAACCTTTTGTGAGAATTTTTAGGCATAAAATAGAATTTGTTTTGGGGAAAATACTTTTTGCTTTAGGTTCACACTTTTTTTCTTATTCAAATAAAAAATACCTTTCCAATATTTCGATAATCTCCTCAATTGGAGTCCATATGCAAAAGTTATGCCAATCAGAAGCGGATCTTCTAGTTTTGGCACCATAATTTGAGAGGGTGCCATGTTAGCCCCTATTATTCATGGAAAGGGAGATAGCCATATGATTATGATGAAGAATACTTTATAATATTCTATATTGTAACTTTTCTTAAGGGTTGAGGTAGTTATACCTAACTACTAGTAGTCTATTGAAGTGTGTTTTAAGCAGACTATTAGGAATAAAAGGGGTTTCATTCCTTTTTAGTGCATGTGTTCCATATATGAGAAAAAATAGATTATAAGGATTGGGAGAGAGCACATAAAGAGGATTTTGCACTACTTTATATTTAGAGAAAGAGAGTAGAGTTACCCCACCTTGTAGCTAGGTTTTCTCCCAAAAGGGTTTCCTAGGTTATATCTTGCGTCAAATTATGGTTTGTGAGTTTCTATTTTGTTGTTATCTATTTTTTTGAATAAATTTTAATTTGAATTTATACGTAATAAACAATAATCTATAGATCCATAAATATAGATAGGAATAAAACTCTAATAGTGTATATTTTGAATTTTTAAACATAGTTTTATCAGATCTATTATGACAAATTGTCAAGTGGAATATCAACGTTATTTTATGGGTTTATATAGCAGCTTCATTTAGTGATCAAGTACAATAAGGGAAAACAAAACAAGTTGGCCAACATGTATTCAAGGAGACCCACTCCAAATATCACAACTTCAGGAAATGTAATGCACATGGATCCATTCACCCATGGTGCATATAGAGAGGCATATTCAAAGGATGAGGACTTCAAGGAGGTGTTTCCTCAGTTGTAGAGCCAAATGCATATGCACAATGGTGACAACACCATTTACTACCATCTCCAAGATGGGTTACGCTATTGGTTGAATAAATTATGTGTTATTAAAGGTGAGTGATTTTATTTAATCATAGAATCCAACACCTCCAAGATTGTAGGGAACTTTGGTGTAAGGAAGGCAATGGTAAATTTTTAGAGGTTTGTATATTGACCCAAGATGCAAGAACATGTAGCTAGGTTTATAAGAGGATGTGTGCTTTGTTTTAATAGCAAGCCTAGTAATAGGAACCATGGTATATAAAATCATACTTGTATGAACTCATCCTTGGGAAAACATTTCCATGGACATTGTGGGAGATTTACCAACAACCAAAAAGGGACATGACTTCTTTTTCATGGTAGTTGATAGGTTCAACAAGATGTGTGTTTTGGTACCTTGTAAAAAGACCATTAGTGGGAAAGGAGTAGCAAGATTGTTCTTAGGACAAGTTTGGGTGCACTTCGGGATACCAAGGAATATTGTTTTAGAAAAGGACACAAGATTTATTAGTGAATTTTGGATTACCTTGTGGGAGAATATCAACACTAAGTTGAATAGGTGTACCACATTCCATCCTCAAATAGATGGGAAAACGAGAGTAGTCAACATAAATTTGGTGCAAATTTTTAGGGGTGATAATTAGAAGAATATGAAGACTTGGGATGAAAAATTTGTATATATACATCACTCTTATAACAGAGTAATCCACATTTATACTGGTAAGTCCCCATATGATTTTTTTTTTTTGAATATGTTTCACCTTCGCCTTTGGATATTGCATATGGGAAGCACATATTAGCAGGGGAGGATTTTACATGCAATGCCTTGAAGGATAAAAAATTATGTTGAGAGGATCAGGTAGATCCATATATAGGTACATTACACACTAAATAAGTCATAGGAAAAATTCAAGGCCAGTCATGATCAATAAACAATATAGAATTCATTTAAGGTGGGAGCCTTAGTATGGTTACAGTTGAACAAGAAGAGGCTACAAGGTATAGGTAAGAAAATCAAGGCTCTTCAATATGGTCCCTTTGAGATATTAGAAAAGGTTGGAGATAACACCTATAGACTCGTCATACCACCATACATGTGCACTTACTTAGTCCTGAATGTAGAGAATTTGAAACTCTATGAGCCTTCCATGCTAGATCAAGAAGAGGAACAAGTCCTACCTTTTGTAGAGGATTTGGCACTAGATTCTCAAGTAGATTTAACAAAAGATATAGTTTTGTAGAAGAAATCCAGAACTATAAGACATGGACAATGCGACCTTTGGTAGATTGGTTTGAAAGGAAAACTTCTAGGAAAAGCTAAATGGTACACTAGCGAAAAGGTGGAGGAAAAATTTTCTGACCTCATTTAATAAAATTTTTTGGGGACCAAAATCCTCCCAAAATGGGGAGGTGTGATGCAGATTGGATCATTTTATATATTTTCATCCATGTTAATGCTTTTAGAGTGGAAACCGTGGAGGAATCAATTCACAGACTACTTTTATCGGTGACACCCAATTCAAAAAATTGGGATATGAAACCTTCCAGGAGCATTTTGAGGCATAAAATAGTGTCTTATTGGGGTAAAAATTCACCTCTTTAATGTTTCACCTCATTTTTTTGATATCACCTGACTTGAAGCTTATGTTGTAAATTTGTATATATGATTAAGAGTGATTGTGTCTTAACTTTAAAAGACATTTTTGGAAATAATCTATTAGTGTGATAAAATTGAATAAGATTGAATGTAAATTTTGTATTTATGATGCTATTAATAAAATACATATCTAGAAACTTATGTTGAAGTTACACGTGCAAGAATGAGTTATGGTTGCAACTTATTTATTAATATTTATTACCACTCAATAATACCTAGGAATTAAATCTAAATGATTAAATTATTAATGATCATGCGATAATTGATCAGTAACTTCCCTAAAAGATAATAAGTTGTCTTTGAGTGTGGGGAAGTAAATCTCATAAATGATCTAGTAACTACCTACCACTTGTTGGGTAAGGTGGAGGTAGTTACTAACTACGAATTGAATCGTAGGAGGATAATCCACTTTTGGTGATCTTGCTGAGAGTAGGCACGCATACCTTATCTAGTGAGAGGAAAGAACATGATATAAGTGAGACAAAAAAGTAAAGTTTGTAGACTTATTGATCAAGAGGATCCATTTAGAACAAGGTCAAAGGTTGGGTGGAGTTGGTGAACTTTAGTGTTAGTTTCAAGAATTATATTATCAAGTTGGTATTTTGAACTTATTTGATATGAATGATTTTCTTAATGATGTAAAACAATATAATGTTTTGTTATTTACTAATATGTTTCCTTTTATATGCATTTATTTATACCTTATATATTTGTGAAAAAAGATTTAGTAGTATTTAGTCTAAAGAAAATTGCTTTATGTTCTGTATAATTAGTGCATACAAGTATACTAATTTGCATACAAAAGTAGATATGCATTTGAATGGAACTATTTTGGTTTAAAATTTAAATTGTATTCATATACGCAAATACAAGTATATGAAAGTTAGGCTCGATAAATATTGGTGCAAAGAAAAATTAGGAAATTATATATATATATATATATTATATATATATATATATATATATATATATATATAGAAAGGTCCCTCTAAATAACCGTAGAAATCAAAATAAATAAGTAAAAGAATAACATTCCTAGAAGAGTGACTTTAGGTTCTTAAGAAAATCATTAGAGATGTCACATGTAAAACTTAAAATTATACCCAGTAATATGAATAATGAATAGTGTACATAATTTCGAAAATACCTTAGTATGAAAATAATTACAAAAAGAAATAAGAGAGAACACAACTATTGTATAAAGAACTTAAGAGTATAAACATATGAAAGAAATTAATATAGCCATAAAGTTGAGATGAATAAACATCCTTTGTATATTATTAAGGAGAAAAAACTATTTTAATAGCAAGATACGTCAAAAATATCCCCATGAAATGTCAATTGACAAAAGTTATGGGTTGAAAAATACCCTCAAATAACAATACATATTTAGGCATACAAGTTTGTATTTTTTAATCTTCTATAAAGGAAGTGAGAACTATCAATATAAACTGATAAATTGAAAACAAATATTAGAAAGACTTGTACTTTTCTTGAACTCTAGAGTCACATGCAAGAAAGCAAGGAGTTGAGGGTATAAGAACATCTGACCTAGTAGGATAGCCAAATGTTGATGATGATGATGATGATGGTGGTGGTGGTTAACGTCCACTGAGACCAAATTGGTCTATCGGACCTATAATTTTCTTAGTTCTTAATTGTTTGGCTTCTCGTCATTCTTGGAAAGATTGGTGCTGTAGCTTTCTTTTTTTCTCTACGGTCTTCCAACTTCCTTTATCTTGCATCTCCTTCATCTCTTCCGGTTCTTGGGACATTGGTGTCTTAGCTTCTCGATTTGTTGTGTTCGTCCTTTTGAAAATAGTCGGAGAAGAAGTTTGGTTTGGGAGATCTGCTTTGCTGTTAAATGAAGATTTATTTTGTGTGGTATTCGAATCCTCATAACCGTTGATGCTTGAGGGGTTGTCGAGTTCACTTTTTTGCTATTGGGTGGGGCTTTCCCCGTGCTTGTCTTGAGATTTGTTTCTTTCTTGCCCGATTTCTTGCAACTCAGAGTTTTCTGGAGAGTATTCTTCGTTGATGACAATGTAATGTTCTTTTTGTGCTCCTTCCCACCATGTAGATTTGTGGTGATTCTTTCTAGCATAATTTTTCTGGGAGGATTTTGGGCAATTTTTGGCTAGATGGCCTGTTCAAAGTAGGATCGACATCTGAAGAGGAAACTTTCATAATCGAGTTTTTGGTTCCACACATAGTCTTTACTTGTTAGGTTTATTTCAATTAGGAATCCGGCACTGAAGTCGATTTCCACACAAATGCGTGCATAGGTGTTTCTAGCATATTCCTCTGTTTTTGGGAACCTGTAGTAAAATTTCCCAATTGCATTTTCAATGGCTATTAGCAAGGAAAAGTTCCATAGATGCAAGGGTAGGTTTGGAAATCTCACCCAAACTGGTGCCGAGGTTATGAATGTCGTTGAGGGATCAAATGATGAGTTCCATGGCTTCATGAATAGGCCTGAGCTTTCCCAAAACCAAGGGCTAGAATCTAGAATACATTGTCTTCTTTCAAGGTTTTCAAAATCCACTATAAAGAAACCCCTAGCACAGGGGTAGATATTAATTTCATCAGAAATGATAGGCTTCCATACCTCTGAGATCCAACTGTGGAGAGCTATCAACCACGGACAAAAACTATTGGATCGACAGATTAGGGCACTTTCAGAAAACTTCAAAGCCTCATTGAGTGAGGCCTAGACCACTTGGACAGTGGGAGTTGGGGCTTCACTGACAATATGGGTAGGATCTTTCCCCCTAGAGGCGAACATAGCTGAGCGAGCAGCTATCTTCGCAAAGCTGGGAGCCATCTAGAATCAAAGTCAAAGTGTTTCTTACAATTTTGTCCCTCTGTTGTTTAATGAAGTCTAGATCGCCAAACAGAGAGCTGTTGAGATCGTGGTGAGAATCGTTAACAGTGCCAATAATAATATTGATGCCAAGCATGTGGAAGACTTCGACCACCATCATGCTCAAGCTGTCAGATATGAAGACAAAGCCCCAGATCTAGCAGTAGATCACCCAGAAGCAACGCTTCCTCTCATAGATCTCACGTCAGTAGATCGCCTAACCCAACAATAGATCACCTAGCAGTAGATCGCCCAGCCCAGCAATAGATTTCCCAACAGTTCACCCTCGCAGCAAGAGATAGATGGGAAAAATAACCCTAAAAAGGAAAACCCTCACAACAGTATATTAGATCGCCATGGGTTGATCACCCTCGCGATAGTACAGTAGATTGCCCCTTAATAAACACTAATCAATAAAAAGATATCCACTATTTCCCAATAACATTCTAAAGTAGGTCATCCAAGCCATGCAATGTTGCATCGAGGACAACGATTGTAGACCCAACTGCAAGTGAGATGAGGATGATCTCCTTATACCCGGTGAATAGGAGCACTGGGGTTGTGAGCATACCCAAGCAGGCTAGTGCCGCCCAGTTGAAGATCTAGGGCAGATGCCTTTGTAAAAAGTACAATTCGTACCAGAAGACAACCAACACCAGCAACAAGAGCAATGAGATGAGATCCTGGGAGAAGCTGCAGATCTCAACGAGATAAAATATAACGAGATGAGATCCCAGTCACAACAAGATCGCAACGGGAGAAGCTGCAGATCGCAACAAGATTGCAATGGAAGAAGTTGTAGATCGCAATGGGAGAAGCTGCATATTGCAACAAGTTATGTATGTTATTGAGGAGCCAAATTCGAAAGCATCGAAGGAAAAATACTTAGTAGATTGGTAGAAGAATTACCTCATTTATGCGAGAGGAAGAAAATTATGTTAATAATTATAAATAGAAATAATACATGTTTTGAAGTTAAGCAGAGGAGGGAAATTGTACAATATTTACCTTAAGTTTAAACCTTGCACCTTGTTGAAACCCTCTTCAATAGAATAAAATTACTTTAGCAAATGGTAGAAGTATTGTTTCAAGTGTCGAAGAAAAGAAAACTTAGAAATAGATTAAAGGTACCAGGTTTAAAATCGTATATAAATTCCTATATGATAAAAATATGGAGAAATGAATAAGTCCATATTGAAAAATAATTTGATTATATCTTCCTTTCGAAAAAAGAGAGAAATTCTTTATAAGATTAAAAATTCTAAAGGATGAAAAACCCAAATTCAAGATAATGTTGTTAATTTGCAAACAGATTCACAACTATATTTATAAAATTATTATATGAATGATTTAATAGGGTTTTACAAATAATCCATTTGTAAATCCACCAATATTTCATGGGAAGATAGGGTTACAACTATGAAACCATTTGTGACTATAAATATCCTTATAATCCACAATTTGATCGACAAAAATATGGAACATGTCAAAATTAAGAAGGAATTCTTCTAGGAATTGAAAGTTTAAATAAACAAATCAAGTCGTAGAGGGAAAACTCCAAATTTTGCAAATGCAAAAAGGCCAAGGGAACATACTCAACCCTATAACAGAGGCTTGTAGCTTAAAAACATATTTATGTATGTAACTGAAACAAGATAGAATATACGAAAATTTAAGGAAAAGATTATTTTTAATGTTAGAGCAAAGGAGCGAATTTATAAGTGCATAACCATCCCTAGTCACTGATGCATGATAATAAACAAAATTAGTGAATAGTTTCAAGAGGTATTAATAGCCAAAAATAATAACACCGTGATAAGTTATCCCCTGGAATTGAGAAAAGGAAAAATAATTCTAAGTCTATTACAGGAGAGAAAAAATATATACATAAAGTGACATTAACGCTTAGATAATAGGTAGAAAAACCTTGCTCAAAACACAAGAAAGTACATTACGAAAACCCTCGATGCATAAAAATGAACTTTGGTCCTGTTCCAGATGACTGTAAGAAGCCTACAGTCATGGAAATTCACAAGTTCTTTACTCTAATGAATGGTTGTTTGAAATCAGAAATAAGTTCTAAATTGATGAAAGCCATGTTGAACTGGGACTTATTTACCAATCCAGAAGCAGAACAGTTTGGCCTTAGTCATACTATTGAGGAGAAGATTAAATTATCTGAAGATTGGAAACATTATTTGGAAATTACAAACTCTTCGATTTCCTTTTATGAATGGAAGAAAAATGTTTCCCCTGAAGTAGGATCATCTTCTTCATCATCTACTAGACACGCCTAGACAGCCTTAGATGGCAGTAGAATAGAGACTCCATCTACTTTTCCTCCTTACAGAGGAATTATCATTGGAGAAAATCACAATGCAGTGAGAGAAATTCCTTTGATTCAAAAGGATGGCTTTAGGCATAGATGGAAGGATTCAAAAATCCAGTGAACAAATCAACTGGACTAATACATCAATAAAGGGTCTTGAGATAAATATAGCAAAGGCTTTAGAAATAAAGGAACGGTTTGATATTGTTCTTGTCTCACTAAATGAGGTTAACGGAAACTTCAATGACGTACAACATACTTCATCTGTTGTTAGATATTATGCCAAATAATATTTAAACAAAATAGAGGAAGTGGAAGAAAAAATAGTAGATCACATAGATACTACTAAAAATTTGATATCTGGTTTAACTGAAAGGGTTGAAAAAATAATTCTGTCAAAAATAGATAAACCAGTTCCTACCTCTTTTCTCTACAAAAGAAATATAAAGATTCAGGATCCTGTTAAACCAATCAATAGGTTCCCAGCACTATTCCCCAAAGAAGTAGCCACATCTTCAGAAGAAAAGCCAGAGGCTACATAAAAAGTCACCATTGCTTCCTTATTAAGGAAGAAGAAGATAATAAGAAAGAATCTGAGTCTCAGATCTTTCCCATATATGAACCTCTTGAAAGTATGTTCAATAAATATCCTGCACTTGATCTTGAAGGAAAAGTCAAGCTTCCTAAAACTCATACATTTTTCCCTGAATCACATAGAGAGTGGAATATTGATAATTTGAGTGTTGGTAGATAATTAATTGATATGATTTTCACATAATATAAACTCATGTGTCTTAGAGGAAAAAGTGAGATAGAAGCATGCAAGACTATTATTCAGTGTTTTATAGGAACACTGCTCAGGTGGTGGGAGACTGAATCGTCTCCAAAATTGCTGATAAAAATGGAAGTAGAAGTGCTTAAAGACGAAACAGGAGATGTGATTCACAATTCAAATGGCTCAACTATAAGCAACATGATTCGAGCCTTAACCTCCATGATGTTAGAACATTGGTGTGGCAGTGAAATAGAGATTGTAGATAAGCATGAAGTCATCCTCATGAATCTCAAATGTCACAATATGAAGACTTTCATAGGGATTGGATGCAAAGAATCTATGAAGTGAAAGATTCAAAGAATCTGTTACGGAAACAGGTATATCTTGATGCTCTTCCATCCAGATTTGTTGATTATATCAGGTTGCAAGAAGTTTTTCAATTGCCATTTGAATCATATACATGGGGTGAGATTTATTCTCACATTACAAAAACATTAGTAAGCTCATGCACAAGTTCCAAAGTAAACAAATCCTTGGAAAAACTTTCAAAGCTCCCAGACAAGAAGTCCATTTGCAGTAAATATGGACTTACAGTTGATGACCCTTTGGTCAAAAGAATAAAAGCAAAGAAACAGGCTAAAAAGGAGTATAAACAGAATGAAAAAGGCTACAAAGATCGAAGAAAGTATTCTCAGCGGCTTAAAAGTCACTCCTCTAAATCCAGGAAGGGCTACTACATGTATGTCCCTATGACACATTATTATAGATCCTCTGACATTCATTTATATACATCTAAACAAGAGTAACGGAACAATCTTACTTGTTGGTTGTGTGGCAAGATTGGAAATACATCCTCAAGATGTCCAGAAGGAGAAGAATCTAAGAAAAACAAAGGGAAGAAGTCCCAAGCCTCTTTTCAGAGAGGTAAAAATATCAAGCAAGAGGGACAGATACAATGCATGAAGTGTGGTTCCCGCACTCACAGGACAAAACGCTGCCCAAATGTGGTAATTAAAGACCAAATCCAATAGCAACAACTGGAAGAATCATCTTTTGATTCCTTTAGTTCTTCGTCTCAAGAAGAATTGCAAGGACACATGCAAGATTTTTTAGATTTTGAAACGACATCTTGTTCTTGTCCTGAACCGGAAGAATGTGCTTCTTAGATGCATTACGATTATGATTCAAAATCATATAGTGATCCCAGTTCTGAAGAAATGTCCTTCAGACCACAAAAGGAGAAAATATTAATGGCTGCCACAGAAGAAGATGAGATAAAAATTCTTTCTCGGATTCCAGCAATGGAAGATGGAGAAATGAAGAGTTGGCTAACAAAGGCATTCATGGACCAGCTCAAATCCAGTTCTTCCAGAAATTTAGGTAAAAAGCCATTATTTGTTGATGCTTCTTTTGAAAGGAATACCAGGTCTTTCCAGAGACATCAAGAGAAGCCAGACAAGGTGCATTCACTCACCTGGGGGGAAGTGAGTAGAGAAATTCATAATATTAAATATGAAATCTCTACCTTGAAATCCCAAATTGTTGAAATAAAGAAAGGAAAGTAAGCTGTAGAGGAAACTTCTCATTCATGGGACACAACAGAATATGCCAAAAATATTAACCCAAATATTGAAATTGTTGAAGGAAAGAAAGACCCTATCTTTTGATTTCAAGAAATGAGAATTCTAGCTATCTCCTACCAGCAAAATCATGTAAAAGCAAACATCTGCATAAATGGAGAAATGTTTGAACTCACAGTACTCCTTGACTCAGGAGCTGATGTGAAAATTTTAAATAAGAAAGTGATACCAACAAAATATTAGGTTTCTGCAAAAAGAAATGTTGTAGGATTTAGTAATAAAACGCTCAAGTATGAAGTTCCTAAGCCTTCTATCTATTTTGAACATCATTGCATCAATTTGAAATTTGCAGTAGCAGACATCCTGGTTGACTGTATTCTAGGAAATATATTCCTAGTAGCTTTTGAGCCACATGGGTCAACAATATTAAAAGAAAACAAAGCTGGTTATTTTATTTATGTTCCTACTTCAAAAGGAATAATGAAAAGGATTAAGTTGCCCTATATCTCAAATCCTAGGGACTCTACAATGGTCCAAACTATCCAAAATTTGGACAAAGAAAAAGCCAAACTGACAGATTTGAAAGACCTGAAATCTACACTTAAGGTAGAAGAACAATTGAAGAATCCTCAGGTTAGAAAAAAATGGAGGAATTGAATAAAAAAATTGAGGACGAATGCTGCTCAGAAGAACCAAATGCATTTTGGCACCGAAAGCAGCATATTATTGAGCTTCCATACAAAGAAGGATATATAGGTAAGCCCTGTAAAAGTAGAGCTATTCCTACGAGTAAAGAATATAGAGATCTCTACGAAAAAGAGATTAAACAAATCTTAGAGAGAAAGCTCATCAGAGAATCTAACAGTCCCTGGAACTGTTATGGATTATATGTCAACAAAAGAGTAGAACAAATCAGAAGTATCCCAAGGCTGCTAATAAATTTCAAACCTCTAAATTCCGTTCTTGCAAATGACACCTATCCGATCCCTCACAAAGGAGATCTGATTGCAAGGATAGCAGGAGCTAAGATATTTTCAAAGTTTGACTTGAAGGCAGGATTTTGGCAAGTAGCCATTTCAGAGAAAGATAAGTTCAAGACTGCCTTCAGCATCCCAGCAGGCCACTATGAGTGGATTGTCATGCCTTTTGGTTTGAAAAATGCTCCATCTAAATTCCAGAAGATAATGGATAAAATATTTAAGCCATACTTTGACTGGCTTATAGTTTATATTTATGACATTATAATCTTTTCTAAGAACATCCAGGACCATTTCAAGGATGTTCATACATTTAAGCTGCTGGTAAAGCATACTGGTCTAGTTTTAAGTAAGAAAAAGATAGAAGTTTTTCAAACTACTATCAAATTTCTTGGCCATACTATTTTCAATGGCCAAATTTCTCTACAAAAGCTTGCACTTGAATTTGCTGACAGATTTTTAGATGTTATTATAGACAAAAACGAACTTCAAAGGTTTTTGGGCTGTTTAAATTATGTCAGTAACTTTTATCAAGATTGCGCCATTGATAGGAGTATATTAAATAAAAGGCTTTCAAAAAATCCACCTCAGTGGACAGAAGAACACACTAGAGCTGTTCAGAACATCAAAGACAAGGTAAAATCTCTTCCTATTCTATATGTCTCTGACGACAATGCATTCAAGATTGTTGAAACAGATGCTAGTAATATAGGATGGGGAGGAATCCTAAAGCAGAGAAAAGGTGACACTGAACAAGTTGTCGAGTATGCATCTGGCACCTAGAATCTTGTTGAGCAGAATTACTCCACAATTAAGAAAGAAGTCAAAGCTGTGTAGAACTACATCAACAAATTTGATATCTATTTAATAAACAGATAGTTTTTGCTCCGAACTGATGCTTCAACCTTACAGAAGGTATTAACTAAGGACATAAAAAAACTGGGTGAGGCAAAATTTGCCAGGTGGCAAGCACTCTTTGCTAACTTCGATTTTCAAGTTGAACATATAAAGGGCACAAAAAACTATCTCCCAGATTTTCTTAGCAGAGAGTTTATCCAACCTTGAGAACATATCATGGTCATAGTTACAGAATGGGACCAAGAGCAGAAACAAGAAGTCCTGCGCACTATACCAGACAACTAGGACCGGGAAGAATACAGAGAAAATTGGAAGCCTACATGCAAGATAAGAAATACAAAATTACTAGATGCTAATCTGCAAGCACATACTGACATTTAGCATCTTGTACCAAAAAGAAGAGTGTATCCAAGAGGGAGTAAATGGATACATGATATGATTTACACAAAGGAAAAAAGAGATGCCTTATATGCAGAAGATGCTCTTCAAAGGGACTTTCATGATATTTCAGGTATATGGTGTCATGGAGGAATCCGCAATGGAATTTATGAAAAATATTTCTGCATTCATCGAACCAGGAATCTGGCGTGGCCCATGCCTACTCAGACCTTTGCATTATGGCCAGGAGGAGATCCTAATCTCATTTTTCCGGATACAGTATATGACTTTGCGGCATATAAATAACTATGGTGGGATTTCCTTAATGTAGATGACAAAGAAGAAACCCATTATACTAAATTAAAATTTAGTACAATGGGTATAATGCAAAGAAAGTGTGATTGGTTACAAAAATGGTGGGCCGACTACGATGTTAACAAAACATCAATGGACCCACTTTATCATGAAGGATACTGCAAATTCCACTGTGATATTTGTTTTGAACATAACATCCCAGACTGTTTTCACATCCCATACAAAACTGTCAAAGAGATGACAACAGGTGAATGGTCACCCTTTCATGATGATAATAAAACCCTAAGAGAATATATGACCTGCCATTATGAATGGTTGGTTTTAACTAAAGTTAAGCATCAAATAATTTTAGGGAAACCTATGATTGTTTGGAGGATTTTAACGAAAGCATGGGATGAATTATTGTACAAAAAACGCAGATTCCCTGACATTACTGTATTCTGACGATTCTCATGGGCTTTACTCACAAAAGCATCCATTATTGTAATAATGTTGTCCAATCACAAGGACTTGATTGTGGCCAGCTTTTCTCATGGGCTTTGCTGGACAAAAGCATCCACTTTGTAAATAATGCAGACAACATATTTTTCCGAAGGATTTACTTTTCCGAACCAAGAATCTTTGTGCGGATGTCACCTCGGTGTTACCTGAAAGCAATGATTTCGTCCCTTTGTATGATGCCGTACAATAATGTTTGTCCCTTCTCATTTGTTATAAATTGAGAGTAAGGTTCATTGATGAGGCATTCACAGTCTTAGAGTCTTAGAGATCTAAGAAGCATGTGTATCAGTGTGCTCGGAACTGGTAAGAACCTAAAGTGGCCAGATAATACTTTGAAGTCAGTCAAGTTTGTATATCAATCGAGTTTGTATATTCTGAGGCAGAGCCTATCTGTTGCCAGGAAGCCTTCGATAATGCTTATTCCTCTGTGAAAAGAAAAAGTTTGATAAACGCAATGATAGTCTATCTCTGTAAGGAATACTCTCTGTAACCTGTAATCTGTATCCATTTCTAAGAAATAATATGAGAAGGTATTTTCCACATTTGAATACCTGTACACCTTTGTAAATCATCTGCTGTGCAGTAGTTGTCTCATAATCTTCACTCTAAGTTCATTAGGGGTTTGCTAAAGGTTCAAAGGGACGCCAGACCGTTGAAAGGCGAGAAAGCTGTGTACCAGGTTGCAGAGCGTGAAAGGTCCGAGTAGGATCGACTAAGTTCACCAAAGGTCGATCAGTGCAGACAAACAAAGAGACACAACAAGGCTAAGACAAGCAGAGTGCGACAACAACATAGCGTGTGGAACTGTAACAACACTATAGCAAGCTTTGTGGAAGCCCCTAAAAATTGGTATCAGAGAAAGAATAATGAATCTTTGGAATTGATTGTAGAATAATAAATGTTCAATATGAAATAGTGAAGGTAAAGGTGGTCACAGAGCTGCAAATCTCTTTCCGAAAGCCACAAAATGAATGAAGGAATGCATTAAATTGATGATGATGAGGTAGTCATTGAGACTAAAAATAACCTTAATCAATGGCAATCATGGATTATCATTTGTTGGTCATAGGTTAGCGTTACCATTGTGTCATCATAACAAAGTAACGTGTGGAAGCATTTTTATATGTCGTCAATTCATGAATGGTATAGAAGGTTCACAATGAAATATACCACATAGGACTAGTAACTCAAATTTATAACATATATAAGTAAACTCTGGAAAATATGGTTTTGTAGTGTGCCTTTGATATGGTTAACATATATTAATATGTTAGAACATGTGGTATTCACAAGATCATATTTAGTTCAAGTCGTATGTTAATAATTCATTGAAAACCATGAGATGGGATAAAGAAAGTGAATATCAAGATGGAATGAGCACCATACAAATATAATTTGCATTGATGACTAATGAATAGACTTAGAACCATAACTTTGAATCCTATTTGGAATCCCATAGTGTATGAAGTAATTATAACTAATATTTAACATTCCACCATATGGAAGACAAGGTTAAAAATGAACCACTGAACGTCTATATAGTATAAAAGGGCATTAGATATAGAGTATAAGTGGAATAAAAACCTATTAAGTTTAGGTTTAAAAATTATACCAATTTTACCTCAAAAAGGGATCACTTAAGAAAGTGAATATCAAGATGGAATGAGCACCATACAAATATAATCTGCATTGATGACTAATGAATAGACTTAGAACCATAAGTTTGAATCCTATTTGGAATCCCATAGTGTATGAAGTAATTATAACTAATATTTATCATTACACCATATGGAAGACAAGGTTAAAAATGAACCACTGAACGTCTATATAGTATAAAAGGGCATTATATATAGAGTATAAGTGGAATAAAAACCTATTAAGTTTAGATTTAAAAATTATACCAATTTTACTCAAAAAGGGATCACTTAGTGAGTTATATTAAACATGTAGATAGACATGCCCGTGTATCTTGATGTTAGGAATGTGAATGAGAAAGTAAGGTAAATATTGGAAGAATAAAAATAAATTAGAGGAAAAGATATTGCGCTGAAATAACAAGTTAGTAGTGTTGATATTTTTCACCTAATCATTGTAAATATGCAATCTTAAGATTATTTAATTATAAATTCTATATGGGTAGAAGAGAGTATTAGTAGTCAAATATTTATTCTAAATAGTTAGTTAAGGAAAAATAAAATGTATTAGAGGAGGTTCATTACAAGTGGTATCAGAGCTATAGTTTACAACATTGGATCGTTTATGGATCTTAAACTGAAACAATTAATTACTTTGTTTCACAGTCAAATAATCAAAAAACTATTAGGAAAAATTTGAAGAATGGTTGAAGAAAACAATGGTCAGGCTTATGTAGGGTCAACTAAGAGAGGTGAGGATCCTAATACTGAACTTGGAATGATGGGACGAGGAACTGATAATATAGGTAATGATGAATTTGAAATCCTACAAGTAATCTGTAGCTTTAAGGTAGATTTATACAGTATAAAATCCAATCAAGAAAAAATATCCAAAGCTAAGGATGAACAAGAGAAGATTAATAACTATTTAGGAGAAAACTAAAAGGGAATAGAGGTAGTAGGAAGTAGGAGAAACTCATAGGAAGAGATCTAGAAGTGAATCTATTGATAGAACAAATTCTATAACTTCAAGTGAAAGTAAGACAAATGAGTTTGATGAAAGGAAATAAAAAAAATCTAATGGTAGTACTTCTATGACCGAAAATAAAAGGACTATATCTCATTTGCATCGAGAATTCAAAAATATTACACCTCTGAACTTTGATGGAGAATCTAGAGAAGGAGAACAAGCTTGGCTTTTGAATATGTCGAAGTATTTTGAAGTCTACAACTATCCTACCAACTTGAAAGCCAGATTGGCTATGTACTAGCTGATTGGTAAATAATCCTTATGGTGGGAGGAAAATAAATCCATAAAGAGGATCATAAGCAAAGCTATGACATGGAAATTGTTGAAAATAGGGTTTCAAAAGAAATACTTAACAAAAATGTATTTTGATTAAAAGGATAGAGAATTCCATGAACTAAGGTTGGGACAATCTACCATTAACGGATTTTTAAATAAGTTCGTGAGCTTGATGATATATGTAACATACCTAAAAGATAAGAAAGAAAGAATACAAAGATTTTTTAGTTTCCTACGTTTTTCATGTAGGGAGAGAATTGAATTTGGCAATCCAAAAACCATGGATGAGACTATAAGGAAGGACAAATTGTGTGTTAATAACAATAAATAAAAGAATGACAATTCTAAACGTTGGTTGGCTAACTAAAATGAAAATTTTAATGCCAAGAAAAAGGGTTTTAGGAAACCTGGCTTTTCAAACAATTTTAGAAGCAATCAAGGGGAAAATTACAACAAAAGTGTAAATCAACAGAAAAATCTAGGAAAGAACAGTGGACAAGGAGCAGGAGCAAGAAATGTGAATTTTACTAAATCAGCCAGACTGCCAATAAAGTGTTGGGGTTGAAATGAGACCCATTTGTCGAGGGACTATCCACAAAGCCTTGTAAACAAAAAAGAAATATTAAATAACCTATAAGAAACCTCTACAATCAATGATATTTCTTGTAATATCCCAAGGATTAATGTGGCACTAGATGGGATATAAACATATCATGACCAATCTGCGATGGTGGAAATCGAAGGTAAATTTTCTAAGAAAAATGTCATGGTACGAATTGACCTTGGTTCTACTTTAAGCTATATTTCCCCTACTATAGTTGAAAAAAGTGGACTTAAAAAGGAAAAGTAGAGTAAGCCATCGTTAGTATAATTGTCCATAGGATCTAAGAGAATAGAGATAAGTAAAGATTGCTCACTAAATTTAAATGGAATGAACACTCATTTAAATCTGAAAATTTAACCTTTGGATTCATATAATGTTCTTGTTGGGATGGATTGGTTGGAACCACACATAGTAATTTTAAATTTCCTAGAAAATTATTACATTAATGATGAAGGGGAATATTGTAAAGTCAAAGGGGTGCCAAGAGCCATTTCTCTAAGGAAAATGTATACCTTACAATTAAAGAAATATGCTTAGAAAGGATGTTAGATGTTTGCAATTCAAATTGAAAACCTTTATAGTAGCAATAAAAAACCATCTTTAGAGGATTATTCTATATTAAAATAGTACAAGGATGTTTTTCATGAATGAATACTAGGACTTCCTCCTAAAAGGGATATAGAACTAACTATTGATCTCATTCCTGGAGTAGTACAAATATCAAAATCCCCATATAGAATGAACATTCCTAATTTAATGGAGTTAAAAATTTAGTTGAAAAAGTTGTTGGATAAGAAGTATATAAGGTCGAATGTATCACCTTGGGATGCACCAGCCTTATTTGTTAAGAAAAAAGATGGGACTCTTATACTTTGTATAGACTATAGGCATCTCAATAAAATGGCCATTAAAAAAAGGTATCATTTGCCTCAAATTTATGATTTGTTTCACCAAGTCAATGGAGCTTTAATTTTCTCAAAAATGCATTTGAGATTTGGGTACCATCATATTAGGATCAAGGATTAGGATATTCACAAAAGAACATTTAGAACAAGATATGGACATTATGTGTTCACGGTACTCCCATTTCGACTCATTAATGCGCCAACCACTTCCATGTGCTTAATGAATAGTGGGCTTAGTCCTTTCCTACATAAATTTATCATTGTATTCATAGATGATATTCTGGTTTACTTAAAGAGTAAAGAAGAACATGATCAACATTTAGATATTGCCCTCCAAACACTTAGAGAAGATGAGTTGTATGATAAGTTTAGAAAATGTTCATTTTACTAGATACAAATTCAATACTTAGGACATATGGTATATGATGAAGGGATTTTTGTGGATCTGAAAATATAAAGGCTATCATCGAATGGAAAATACCTAAATATGTAGCTAATATCAGGTCTTTTATGGGAGTTACAGGTTATTACAGAAGATTTATAGAAGGATTTTATAAATTAGCATACCCAATTACTTATTTACAAAAGAAGGGGACAAATTTTGAATGGATTCAGAAGTGTTAAGATAACTTTCAAAAATTAAAGCAACCATTAACTATTTCCCGAATCCTGAAACTAGTTGACCTCGATAAATACTTTTTAGTATGCATGGATGCCTATAAGGAAGGTTTGGGAGGCTTTTTAATGCAATAACGCCATGTAATTAGCTATGAATCCAAGAAACTAAAAGATCATGAAAGTAACTATACCACACATTACTTAGAAATAGAAAGTATCATTCATGCTCTAAAAATGTGGAGAAATTATCTTACAGGAAGGAAATTTCAGCTAAAAATTGATAATGTTAATCTCAAATGCATATTTTCTTGCCAAATATGGGTGTTAGGTAAGAAACATGGATGGGATTCTTGAGTGAATATGATTTTGAAATCATACACATTAAAGGTAAAGAAAACAAAATTATTGATACTTTGACTAGAAAATTTGATCAAATTTTGTACAAAATCAGTAGCGAGTTGGTAAACAATTATAATAGAAAAAAGTAAACTGATTGCAAATTTTGATTAAGAATACAAGAAAATTAAAGATAAAATTCGTAAACTTGATCTGTTAAATGAAGAAGAAAGTGATTTTTTAGTGAACAATAATGATTTACTTATGTACATAGATAGAATTTATTTGCTAAATGATCCAAGTTTGGAAATATTTGTCCTAGATGAATTGCACAAGAAACTAACAATTGTGCATTGGTTATCA
This sequence comes from Pinus taeda, assembly GCA_000404065.3. Taxonomy (NCBI): domain Eukaryota; kingdom Viridiplantae; phylum Streptophyta; class Pinopsida; order Pinales; family Pinaceae; genus Pinus; species Pinus taeda. The sequence continues at coordinate 73,496 of APFE031005777.1, read as the reverse complement.
AAAGTTAATAACTATATTGAGAATGGATTTTTGTTGGCCTAACATGAAAACATAAACAACTAAGTACATAGCTAAATTTTTAGAATGTCAGTAGGTGAAAGATTCCCATGAACACGCAACTAGACTTCAATACAACCCTTTCCCATTCTAGAATGGAAAAAGGAGATAATATCAATGGAATTCATCAATGGTTTATCAAATACTAGGAGGTAACATGGTTCTATTATGGTTGTGGTAGATAAACTCAATAAAACAATGCACTTTATTCTTTGAACATGAATCCTTTTGAGGTATTGTATAGAAGAGGATGCAAAATACCTCTGAATTGGGACCATCCTAAATATTCATTAGTGTTGGGACCATATATGTTAAAGGATATGGAATAAGTGGTTAAACAAGTTAAGCAAAATTTAAAACCAACTAGGGATCGACAAAAGAGCTATGCAAACTTGAAAAGAGAACAAAGAGAAATCAATGCAGGTGATCATCTATATTTAAAAGTGAAACCAAAGAAAAACACACTTATACTTGGAAACTATGCCAATCTATCACCCACATAATGTGGACATTTTGAGTTGTTAGCGAGAATTGGACTAGTTGACTATAAACTTGCTCTTCTAACAAATATAAAAGTTTATATTGTATTTTATGTATCATTGTTAAATAAATATGTACATCACTCAATTCATATAACTGATTGGAAAGTTGTACAAATAGAACCAAAGGGAGTGTTCATAGAAGGGCCTCTATGTATTCTAGACTAAAGGATAGTCATGCTTGAGAATAAAGACATAGCCCAAGTGAAGGTTTACTGGAAGCATTTCAACCTAGAAGAGGAAAATTATAGCTGGAGGATGATTTTAAAGAAGCATATCCATCTCTATTTTAGAAAGATGGAATGGATTCCAAAATTTGTGAGTAGACACTAGGATGGTGACAAATTCAAGCGAAGGAGGATGTGATATCCCCTCACTTGAATCTTATGTTGTAAATTTGTATATATGGTTAAGTGTGATTGTGTCTTAAATTTAAAAATATTATTTTGAAATAGTTTATTAGTGTGATAAAACTGATAATGGTGGAATGTAATTTATTTATTTATTATGTTGTTACTAAAATAAATATATGGAAACTATTGTTGAAGTTACACTGCTAAATTAGTTATGGTTGCAAGTTAATTATTGATATTGATTACCACTCAATAGGTCCTAGTAATTTAATATAAATGATTAAATTATTAATTATCATGTATGTAATTAATCATTAACTTCCCTAATAGATAGGAAGCTATCTTTGAGAGTGGGGAAGTAAAGCTCATAAATGAGCTAGTAACTTCCTGGCATATGTTGGGTGAGGTGGAGGTAGTTACCAACTGCCAATTGAATGGTAGGAGGGTAATACACATTTGGTGATCTTGCTGAGAGCAGTTACACATAGCTAATATGGTGAGAGGAAAGAATAAGATAGAAGTGAGACAAAAAGTTAAGGCTTGTAGATTTAGTGCTCAGGGTGACACACTAAGAACAATGTCAATGGTTGGGTGGAGCTTGTGAACTTTAGTGTTAGTTTCAATACTTATATTATCAATTTAGTACCTTGAAATTCTCCCATATGGATGATTTTCTTAATGATGTAAAACAATATGATGTTATGTTATTTAATGATATGTTTAATTTATATGAATTTATGTATGCCTTAGATATTTGTGCAAAAATATTTAATAGTAGTTATTCTAAAGAAAATTTTATTGTTTGTCCTGTATAATTAGTGGATATAAGTACAATATTTTGTGTATAAAAGTAGATATTTGTTTGAGCGGAACTAGTCTAGTTTAAAATTTAAATTGTATTCATATACATAAATACAAGTATATGAAAGTTAGCTGGCTAAATATTGGTTCAAAGTAAAAATTAGGAAAATAGCAATATATATATATATAATATATTATATAGTGTAAACATCATTGTAGAACTGGTAGTACTTATACCTAAAGGATCCTAGATCCAAGAAAAGAAAGCTATATATATAAGTAGTACATAAAGACTTGTAGCAATGAAAAGGATTAAGAAAAGGAATACTATTCATAAACAAGTGAATGTAGGTTCTTAATAAAAATATTATAGATGTCACGTGTACAACTTAAAATTACACCCGGTAATAATGAAATATGAATATTATGCATAAGGTCTAAAAGGCATGAAATATGAATATTGTGCATAAGGTCTAAAAGGCCTGAGCAAACAAAAAATCACACAGAAAATAAGAAAGAACACAACAATTGTATAAAGAACTTGAGAGTATAAACATATTAAATAAATTGATATAGCCACAATGTTGAGATCCATACACATCCTTTGTATATTGTTAAAGAGAATAAACTCCTTTAATAGCAAGCTAGGTTGAAAATTACCTCAAAAAATGTCAATTGACAAAAGTTTTCGGTTGAAAAATACCTTGAAATTACAATACATATTTATGGATAGAAGCTTGTAGTTTTTGATATTCTAGAAAGGAAGTGAGAGCTATAAATATCAACTAATAAATTGAAAATATATATTAGAAAGACAAGTATTTGTCTCAAAATCAGGAGTCATGTGCAAGTTTTAAAGGAGCCGATGATACAAGAAATATGACCTAGTAAAACAACCGAATGTTTTGTAAGTTGTCCAGGAACCCAAGATGGGAACATAGAAAGAAAAATATTTAATAGATGGGTAGAAGAATTACTTACATTTATGCTAGAGGAAGAAAACTAGGTTAATAATTATAAATGGAAATAATACATGTTATGTCGTCAAGAAGAAAAAGGAGGGAAAATGTACAATGTTTACCTTGAATTTAAACCTTGCTCTCTTGAAACCCTCTGCAACAAAATAAAGTTACTTTAGCAAATGGAATAAGTATTGTTTCAAGTGTCAAAAAATAAATAAAAATTAGAAATAAAGTAAAATGTACCAGGTTTAAAATCCTATATAAATTCCTACATGACGATGGAGAAATAAACAAATGCATTTGAAGGAAAAATGTATTATACATTCATTACAAAAAAGAGAAATTATTGAAGGGATTAAAAAATCAAAGGGTTGAAAAACCCAAACTCAACTTAATTAATTTGCAAGTGAAGTCACAACTATATTTATAAAATTATTATACGAATGATGTAATGGGATATTACAAATAACCCATGTGTAAGTCCACCAAGATTTCACCAGAAGTTAGGATTTCATCTAAAAATCACTTGTCATTGTAAATAGCCTTATAATCCACAAATCAAATGAAGAAAATAAGAAACAGGTTATACCTCTAATCCGTGTCAAAATTAAGAATGAATTCCTCCTGGAATTGAAAGTTTAAATGAACAAATCAAGTGTAGAGGGAAAGCCTCAAATTTCACAAATAGAAAAATACCAAGGGACCATACTCAACCCTATAACAAAGGTTTGTAGCTTAAAAATGGATTTATGTATCTAAACAAAACAAGAAATAATATATGAAAATATAAGGACAATATATATATATATATATATATATATATATAACAAGGTCGGGTAGTTGATATATTATCAAAAGCTTTGATGGAGCAAGATCCTATTACAAACGAATGCAAAAAGATAAAGATCTAAGCCAGGAGATAGGAACGTAGTCTCTTCTCCTAGGCTAGTGTTCAAGACTTCATGTATTTTTATGGGTATTCTAGTGTACTGCCTAACAAACTGACCTATTAGAAATAGAAATTTACATGCCATGGATTCTCTGATAGTTTTTCAAGGCTTATAGACTGTTTTCTCTTGAATTGGCTGTTTCTTCTTTTCATATTTGACCAGTTCTCTCCTTCATTACTTGTGCTGCTGATTTTGTAATATGCCACTGTGGTTCTATTTGAGTTGATTTCCTATTCTTCCTTTGGCTTTGCATTTTGCTCCTTATTTTGCTATGCTTCCTTGGATTTGTAATGCCTGAGGTGCTTTTTCTTCTTTTGGTGTTGATTGCTTTCCTTTTGTTGGGCACGGGGGCCAAAGGAATCGACGAATAGGGTTTTTAGTTTAATAACTATCAAGATTAAGTCACAAAGTTTGGAATCATGGGATGGATGGTAGAGATTATCCAGAGGCACTGCAGTTTGGAGGAACCGTTGCTGTTGTAAATGAATCAAATCAATGGTCATTGGGCGTGAAAAGGTTCGAATGATAATCAATGAGTAAGGACGATTTAAAAGTGAAGGTGGAATTTCGAGTAGATAAGAAACCGTGAGTGGTCAAAAGGGGAGGATGCCCAATTCAATTGACCGGGTGACACGTGGTAGCGGAGGAGAGAGAGAAAACTGCTTTTTGGGTGGGTAATCTTTAAGCTTTTTGTCAGCCCGATATCGATAAGAACCGTCAGCTCTGATGGGGATAGATTGATGGTGTGAGAAAGTCGCACAAGTTTGGATGGACGAGTTGATCGCCAACCGTTGGATCAGGTGCCAAATCAACGATCCAGCTTTGATTAGAGATCAAAGAGAGGAGAGAAAGGCGATGCAATGAAGGCTTGGGGGGGTGGACTCGGAGATATATTTAGGTGCGAAAGAAAGCTTATTTGAAGTCTGAATTAAGCACTCAGTCATGATTTTCCATTGTATTTCGGTAATAATGAGGTCCCAAAGAGAGGATCGAAATCTGGACATAACAGAGGCTTTACACTGCAATGGGGCACTTGGTGGAGGGAGTGTAGGGGATGGGAGGATATGGGGTGAACGCGCTCGATAAGAAGAGGGGAGGGGGCCTAATAAGAAGTTTGCCCGCTTAGTAGAGGTAACACTGAGGGCTATTATATAAGGCATGAAGGGTCTTTGAAGCCAAAGAAGCACTATACTGAGCTGGAAGGTGACAATCTCTTCACTAAGATTTCTTCTGTGATGATTGCACCCTCTGTTCTTATAGTGCTTTAACGCCGCTCGATCCCTGCCTTTGCTGAAATAGTTTGCAACATGGTTCTTGTGACCATGGTTGCAATTTTCCTTCCAGCTGTTTCTCATGCTAGAGTCCAAAGTTTCATGGATTTTCTTATGCATTTCCATGACTTCTTGGCTGTTATTGCAGTGATGAGCCCTTTGCTGCTTTTTGATTGTTGTTTTTTTATTTATTCCTTTTATTCTTGTGGCTTTTCCTTGATTTTGGTGATCTTTATACTTGTGCTTTTTGTTGCTCATTAAGGAACACAGTTATGATATTCTTCCTGGTTTTCACGAACATGCCCTTCATTTTTTCCACTGCTTGGTTTGCAAAATAATCTACCTGTTGATTGTGAATTCTCAAGACATGTTTGAAGATTGCATTGCCAGAGCCTTCCAAGTTCTTCCTTATTCTTCTAAGAATTATGTTCATGAACTCATTGCTTGGGTTTTTGTTTCTTGCCATTGCCTCTATTATTATGGCTGAGTCACCTATTATGATAGGATTTTGAATTTATCTTTTTTTTTTTATTGTTCTTGTTCCCATCAACAAGTTGTATGCTTCTGCCGTATTATTTGAGATTTGTCCCAATCCCCATTCATATGTGACATTTTCTTTCCCATCAGGATCTAGGATTATTCCCTCTCCCCCTGCCTTTCCTGGGTTATGCTTTGAGGACCCATCAAGGTATAGATAGTAATTGTGTTGATTTTTCCTCCAGTTTGTCAGTTCCTCTTCACTCATTCTTATTTTCCAAATATTTCTTGAGTTTATCTTCTTGTTTATTTTTTGTCCATTATTGTTTACTATGACTTTGTTGAGCCAATCTCGCTCTTCCTGCTGAAGAGTGCTATAATCTTTTGGTGTTGTTCCTTTGAAATTGAGGATTTTAGAAGTTAAACCCCACATTTTCGAGAGGGTCTTCCTTATCCTTGTAATTTGATTTTTGAATATGCACTTATTTCGTGTCAACCAAATTTGCCAACATAGAACTACTAGAATGCACTTCCATATTCTTTGAATTGTGACTTTCTTCTTTGCTATGTATGGATAGGCCTTCTCGAGGCTCTGAAGAAAATCAGGCAAGGGCTTTTCAAAATTTTTTCTTATTTCCAAAGGGCTTATTAGCTGCTGCCAACATCCTTTGGCAAAGGTGCATTCTTGGAATAAGCACTGAATATTTTCTTCAGCCTGCATGCATAATGGGCATCATGTTGGGCCTTGAAAGCCATTTTTTTTTAGGTCGTCACTGGTCAATATTCTCCCTTTTAGTAGAGTCCAGATAAGCATTTTGATCTTAGGCAGACTTTCTAATTTCCAAGCTATTTTCCAAGAATCCCAGTATTGTTGAGTTGGTTGTTCCTGAAGGATTTTATATCCATTCCTAACTGTGTAGTATCTGCTGCTTGGGTCCCAAAGATAAGCATCTTCCTCATCAAAGTGGATTGGCACTGCCCCTTTTAAGAGCTGTCTGATTTTGCTCCATTTCCCTTCGAGATCTATTGGGATTGCTAAGCTTTTCCAATCTTTCCACTCCTTTTGATTCCAAAGAGATATAGAGTGTAAGGTGTTGAAACCTTTATCTTTCATCCACTCTTCTATGTCTTCAGTTTCTGGATGAGTTTGTAATGGTAATTTTCCCATGATTCTATCCTCCCAAATTGAAATTGTTTTTCCATTGCCTGGGATTTTATAAATATATCTACTCATTAATGGAATTGTTTTTTTTTAACTAGCTTCCATACTTGGGTACATAGTATTATTGGGATATTTCCATTGAGCAGTCTTTTCCTGTTTCCATCCATATATTTTGTTATAAGAGTCTTTTTCCACCAGCTCTCTTTTCCTATAATTAGTCTCCATACTATTTTCATTCCCAATGCTACATTCATGAGCCTAGGTATCTATATTGATAGGCCTCCTTGTTCATAAGGTAGTACTACTTGCTCCCACCTAAGCAGGCTAATTTTTTTGTTTTCTTGCTTCCCCCCTTGCCACAGAAAGCTTCTTATGATAAACTCCATTTGTTTGTGGGCACTTGTTGGGGCCATGATTATGGCATATTGATAGATAGGTAGTGTTGCAAGGAGTGGTTTGATTAGAATTACCATTCCTACCATATTCAACCACATCATACCCCAACTTTGTATTTTGTTTTTCATTTTTTCAATTTCTTTAGTCCATATTTTTGTCTTCATGTTCTCTTTTGAGATTGAAAGTCCCAAATAAAAGAAGTGTGTCCATTTTTCCTGTACAAGGATGTCTAAGATTTGTGAGATCCTTTGCATAGTTCTGGGAGGGGTATTCCATCCATATATCCTACATTTTGTATTATTTAATGGCCCACCTAAAACTTGTAAAAATTCATCCAGAAATTTTTTGAACCTCCTTGCTATTATTGTTGATGCCCCTCCCAGTAGCAGTGTGTCATCAGCAAAGAGTGAGTGGCTTATTGTTTTTACTCCTTTTTCTATTCTGATCCCTGTGATATTTCTTTCCTTTCTTTGATTTTCCAGAGCCCTGCTTAATGTTTCTGGCATTATAATGTATAGGAAGGGGGAGAGAGGACAACCTTGCCTAAGGCCTCTTGTGCTTTGAAAGAAGTCACTGGGCCTTCCATTTATGAGGGGGCCAATCCATGGAGTAGAGATGCATGCCTGTATGACTTCCACTATTTCTCTTGAGAATCCAAGTTTCTGGAGGAAAACCATTAGATATGGATGACTGACCTTGCCAAATGCATTTTCCATATCTAGTTTGATTATAAGGCCTTTTTCTAGCTTCAACATACTAGAGTGAACCGCTTCCTATACAATAATTACATTATCTATGATTTGCCTATTGGGCACAAATCCTCCTTGATTTTTAGATACGATTATTGGAAGTACTTCCTTGATTCTATTTGCAATTATTTTTTTTATTATCTTATACGATGAATTGCAAAGAGAGACAGGGAGAAACCTATTGAAAGTTGAGGGGTTTGCTTCTTTTGGGATAAGAGCAAGATAAGAGGATTTGGTGTTGCCTCCTATTTTTTTTTTGAAAACATTCTCCACCATTCTTAAGAAATCCTTTCTGATGATATACCAATGATATATGTAGAATGCTATTGTGAAGCCATCTGGCCCTGGGGATTTTTCCGGATGCAAGTTCCATATGGCCGTCACTACCTCTTCTTTTGTGGGATCCTTGTACATTGCTGCATTTTGTTCTTTTTTTTATTTGTCTTTTTGTGTGCTTTAAGAAGTCTTCACTTTCAACCATTTCTTCGTTGGCTGAAAGTAGGTTTTTAAAGTGCTAATACGCTACTTTTTTTAGTTCCTCTACTCCTTTGACCTCTTGGCTTTCAACTTGAATTTTTTCTATTTGGTTTCTCGCTCTTCTTATCTTCATTGTGTTATGGAAAAATGATGTGTTTTTGTCCCCTACCTTGAGCCACAAACTTCTTGATTTCAATCTTCCCTCTTCTTCTACTTTCCTGTTTTCCCTAAATATTTCCCAAAATATTTCCTTATCTCTTAGATAATCTTGCTTGCTTTCTTCTCTGTTTCGATTTCAGTTTGCATGCTGTCCATTTTCTGCTATAACTATTTTTTTTTTTTTTTTTTTTCGTTTTCTCTTGCCCATTCCTTTAATTTTTTTCTTGCAATTTTTTATTTTGTTTCCCAAATATACTGTGGTGATGCTATTACTCTTGTCTCCCATGCTTCCTTGACTAATTCGTTGATTTCTCCGTTGCTGTCCCAAATTGAGCTGTATCTAAATGGGAGCGGACCCTGATTTTCCATTTTGCCCATTACTATTATCATCGGTTTATGATCAAATGCTATGGTATGTAAAATTTTTGATTTTATAGAGATGTGAACTGCTGCTATATTTTCTTGTATCAAAATTCTATCCAACCTTTCTTTTATGTTAATTTTGCCCACTCTTTTATTGTTCCAAGTGTATTTCCCATTGTTTGGCGGGATATCTATCAAGTTGTGTTGTTCCATTAATTATTCTAGAGTATCCCTGGATGGGTCTATGTGATATGTTCCTCCAAACTTTTCTTCTATGCTTCTTACCAAATTTAAATCTCCTCCTAGTATTATTTTCCCATCTTGCACTTCCTTTAGTGCTTCTTTTAAGGTGTCCCAACATTACTCTTTTTCCTTGTAATGATTTGGGGCATATATAGTTATGACATTGTACTTCTCTTTTGTAGTGATTTGCATTTGATCCATTTGGATCCAGTGCTGATATTTTTTGTATTTTATTAATTCCCAAGTTCCTTTTTTCCATATTGTGCATATGCCTCCTGATCCTCCTGTTGCCTGTATTGCTTCCCCTTCATAATTTTTTATTTTTTTTTTATATTTTCAGTTTCTTGGATATTTGTTTTTATCTCCTGAATCATAATGATGTCTAGGTTTTCTTTTTCCAGAATGTATCTTGTGGAATTTTCCTTAATGGGCGATCCCATTCCTCTACAATTCTAGGAGACTACTATCATTATTTGCTTTTTGGGTGGTGCATGGCTCCTTTCCCTCTTGCCTGACTTTTTCGTTGTTTCCTGAACTCCTTCCTAAGAAGGTTTCCATAGGTTGTTGTGTTCCTAATGCCATTTCCTTTGTTGCCGCTTCATTGCTGATTTCTTTGTTTGTCTTTCTTCCTGAATTTTTTTGGTATTCTACATTGGGGGTACTTCCTTTGACTGCTTTCTGGTTAGGATTCTGTCTACTGAGGGGGCAGAGGGGTATGAGTGTTTGAAACCAAAGGAGATGAGGGGGGATTGGGGGTATGTTGTGGGGATCTGGATCTAGATCTGGATCTTGGTTTAGGGGATGGGGGGGTTGAAGGATCCAGAGGTTCAAAAGGGTTAGGGCTAGCAAGAAGGTTATTAAATTTTGGTGATGGAGGATGGGGGTTAGAGGATGTGGAGGGCTATGAAGAAGAGAGATTTGGTTGTTTGTGGACTGTCTTCTTTCTTTTTACTTGTTCCCATTTGTTTTCCAGATCTTCACTCTTTTCATTTTCAATTTTTTTTTTTTGTACATCTATTTATAACATATATAATTAAACTCTAGAAAATGTAGTTGTATAATGTGCCTTCGATATGGTTTACATATATTAATATGTTAGAACATGTGCTACTCAGAAGATGATATTTAGTTCAATTCATATGTTAATAATTCATTGTAAACCATGGCATATGATAAATAAAGTGTATATATGTATGTGTGAGACAGAAAATAAAAAACATTTTTTATATCAGAGGTATATCAAGATATAATAAGGACAATACACATATAATTTGCATTAATGAATAATGAATAGACTTGGAACCATAAGATTGAATTCTATTTGGAATCCAAGAGTGTATGAAGTAATTATAACTAATCTTTAATGTTCCACCATATGGAAGACAAGGTTAAAAAAGAACATTAGAACATCTATATAGTATAAAAGGACATTAGATATAGAATATAAGTGGAATAAAAATCTATTAAGTCTAGAGTTAAACATTAGACCAATTTTATGTTAACAAGGGATTCCTTAGTGAGCTATATTAAACATACATAAAAGCATACGAGTGTATCTTGATATTAAGAATGTAAATTAGAAAGTAAGGTAAATATTGGAAAAAAATAAGATACTAGAGGAAAATATCTTGTGCTTGAATAAAAAGTTAGTAGTGTGGATATTTTGCACCTAATTATTGTAAATGTGCAAGGATATGATTGTTAAAGTATGATTATATGGGTAGAAGAGAGTATTAATAGTAGAGTATTTACTCTAAATAGTTAGTTATTTTTGTTTATATGTATTAAAGAAGGTTCATTACAATTTTCTTTCTACACAAAGAGACCTTTGCAACAATGCAAGAATCACCTCAATCGAAGTCCGTATGGAAAAGTTATGCCACCTAGAAATTGAACTTCCTATTTTCACCACCATAATTCAAGAGGGTGCCCCGTCAGCTCACATTATTCATGGAAAGGGGTATATCCATGTGATTATGATGAATAATAACCTAGAAGAGTCTATATTGTAACTCTAGTTAAAATCTGAAGGAGTCAAGCCTAACCACTAGTAGGCTCTTAGGCTATGTTATAATCAGGCCACTAGGAGGATAAGAGCTTCAATTCTTTTCGAGTTAATTTGTTTGATAAATGATAAAATAACGGTGGAAAGGGATAGGGAGGGAGAATACAGAGGGGATTTTTTCATTGTGGTAGTCTATGGGTCATAGGTCATGCTTCTTCATACTTAAAATCTATTTTTTGTTTAGAGAATAGAGCAGAGTGACCTCACCTTCGAGTTGGTTTTTCTCCCAAAAGGGTTTCCTAGGTTACATCTTTTGTCAAATCATGGTTTGTGATTTTTTATTTTGTTGTTCTCTATTTTTTTCATAAATTTTAATTTCCATGCATAGAAAATAAATAATAATCTATAGATCCATAAATCTAAAGAGAAATAAAATCCTAATAATGTTGACTTCAGTTTTTTAGATATAGTATTATCAGATCTATTGTGAAGAACTTTCTAGTGGAATATCAACCAAAGTTTATATATAATATTGGTATTAGAGATGTATTCTTTTGGTATATTGTGAATATTTGTAGGGGATCTATATTGACTAAACCAAAATTCGTAGAACTCTAACCATGGTTGATGAAAATGTGAATAATTTTTCTTGGTCCCACAAAAGAGAGGTTTTTGTGATAGGAAGAAAAAGTTTCATAAATAAAGCCATAATTTGAATCTTTGCATGTTGGCTTTAAATAATAAGCTTGAGATACTAAGAGAAGATGTTGGACCAAAGATCACACTGAGAGGGGGATGAAATAGTGTGTGAGCAATTTTACAATTACACAAATTTTCATTAATGAATAATAATGTAAAAATGAATCATAACCATTTGTAGCAATCAATAAGTATAAAAATGAATAATGAAAGTAGAATGACATATATAAGACATCAAGAGGCCATCACATGAACAAAAGAGGACAAACGAATTTATGTGGAAACCCGTACAAGATAAAACAAAAAATGTGCTTCTTCTTTATCTTCAATTCATTACATAGATTTAAATGCATCAACCTACTAGAGGCACCCACCTCCAATATATGCAAGCTGGTACTTTTAGTGGGATATAACCTAATTGAGGCACAAACCTTCAAAATGTACAAGTAGAAACCCAATGTTGGCTACAACTTGATTGAGGCACCAATCTCGATGGTGAGAAAGCTTTGAAATTCTCTAAGATCCAACGTAATTGAGGCTTCAACCTTAATAATAAGAAAGATCCAACTTGTTCTAGGCTCCAACTTGATTGAGGCACTAGCCTCAGTGGAGGAACCCACCTTCTTCTTCAACGTCTTATGGAACTCTTCTCAAAATATTTCAAACTGGATCCACCAACTCTTCAAATAAAATAAATCTTCAAAGTGAATAACCTATTATTGACATATTGTTATCCATGACATATCTTACATTGTTCACATATGAATCATTCTGAAACTTGCTTCTTCCATATGCTCAAAACCACTGCAACTTTCTCATAAGCTCTCAAAATAATTCATAGAGATCTTGATAATAAAGGATATATTAATAAGGATTTTCATGCCTCCATAATTGTCCACCTCTACTTCCTAATAACCATGCTTCATTCATAATGCAATTTGGCTAAAAAACGATCCCTAAAACCCCCAAAAACAATACAAAACAATATATTAAATTAAGCGTTCTACAAAAATTCCCTTTTTGAGAACAATTCTACAAAATGCCCAAATTTTGATTCTTGGGTCCTTCATTTCTATTTTGATAAAAAAGATTAAGAAGAATATGAAGCAAAGAAAATGATCAAACATGTCAGAAAGCATCAATAGAGAGAATAAAGAAGAAAACAAAGAAAGAGAATAGTTACATTGGAACTCACTAAGGCCATAGAAGAAGGATCAAAATGTCGAGTTTGAAGAAATCAAATAAATGTGGACCAAACCCATATATTTCTTCATGCTTGTCGAGTTGGACCAAATCATGTGAACAAAGTTTATATATAGCTGCATAGATCAATCCAATAAGAGAGATATTAGGGAATGGTTGTTACGCTATTGGAATGAAAACATGAGCTCTACATATATATTCTATTGTATTTTGATGTAGTTTGATGTAATGGGATCTTGTAGTGAGAGTTTGAAGGAAGTTTATGAAGAGATTTCGCTGAGTCTTTATGGATCTATGATGTAATCCTTGAACATATTAGAATATAATATAAAAGGATTTTTTTTCATGCATATGAATATTTGTGTTTGTGATTGAATATGACGATGTCTTATAGCCCCTTTAATTTTTTTTAAAGTATTATGTTAGAATCACTGTTTTGCATCTATTTACTTTTGTGCAATGTTTATCCAACAACTCTATGGAATATTTATGGGTTTAATTTATATTTTAATGAATGAAATGAATCTTATTACCTTATAAATCGAAAACACATCAATCATAGTCTCAGCAAGCCTCGGGTAAGACCTTCCTCCCTTGTGGAGGATTGAAAATTCCGATGACTTGCTAGACTACCATGGAGCCTTTGTTGGCACCATGTGGTCAAACCCTAGGTTAATATAGTAAAACTTTTTGCCAACACCAATGATCAATTTTATAGAAAATTATTTTCCTAACCTCTTGAATATTCTACAAAATCTAAATAATAAACAATGAAAATAACTTTTTGACCTAATAATTGCTAGGACTTTAACCTATCTCTCTGCACACACAACATGAATCTGCTACCAACTGGATTATACAGTGACATTTCTAATTCACACTCTTGAATACCTTTTGTTATCATTTCGGAAAGGAAGTCATGGGGGTTTGACCCCATATTTTCATCCATATATAATATTTGTATGAAGGTCAACCAACCTATTACAGTGGCTGCAACACCCTCCAAGATTTTTGCCTGCATCCAAATTATGGAGCCTTCCTTGGTTTTTCACCTGATGGTTGCAAACACACGGGCTCATTCCATAAGTTCTTGTCGAGTCTTTATACCCTTTTTTCTTGATCGACCACTAGTCGACTTTTCGTGTGTTGATTTCTATTTCATGCTTGTGATCTTGTTCTAGAAATTTTGCATGTTTGTCTTTGTGTGCATGAATTGTTTTCACTCTATGAACAACGGTCATACTCACACACAAAGTTTCAAGCAATTTCGTGTAGGTTTTGTCACGGTCGTTCGAAGATCTATCTCAAGTGTCACACTTGTCACTTTTAACCTTTAAGACAGTCTCAGTGAGCACATGTTTTTCTTGTTGGTTTAAGGTGTCTTGTCATCGATTCATGCTAAGTGTGTGATCACAATTTCATGTATGCACGAGTTCACTTGTTCTCACACTTAGCCATTTTTCCTAAAAATATTTTGACCAGAAAACCCTCCTTCAATTGGACCCTAACTGAGCTGCACTACGTAGTATCAACTCTCAATGACCTTGCTTTTCTGCCCAGAACTGCACAGAGGTTGAGCCTATCTTCTGGGGCAGCCTGCACTGCACAATCCTGGAAGTGAGCAAGCTAAGTATCTCCTATAACTGTGCATAAGTTGTCCCTAAGTCCGATCCAATCTAGGCTTCCCGCAAGATCACTCATCAAGCCTCTCTCTGGTCTATCGAAAACCTGAACTACATTGTGACCCTGAGCTACACTGCTCTTCAAGACTATGCAGACATTCGCAGTGTCATACTCTGCAAAACCTGCAGAAACTACAAAGTCATGTGAGTTAGGCCTCCGTTGCTTGGCACTGCTTTGTTCCAAGAAGTAGCGCAAATCTGACTGGAAGGCCCCCTGTTGGCTTGTTCTTCTCTATCCATGAAAATTACGCATTTTTGACTAGTACTCTCCCTATTGCCCCGCTCTGCACTCATTCCAGAAACTGCATAGTTGTGTTGGGAAGGCCCCTGCAGCCTGAATGACATTGTACCTCAAACTGCATAGTTGTGACTAGCAACTCCCCGTAGCTCGATCAAGCCTTTCTCTAGAAAACTGCATAGAAATGTCTATCAGTGCCTCCCTCTGTGCACTCTATCTTCCTCGAAGAAGCTACACAGATTCCCAGTTGGACTCTCGGATGACCTACCCAGTCCTCATCCTAAAAACTGCACAGAATTTCCCAGCAGTTCCTTCCAACACCCTACCTTCTCTTCCTCCTAGGAACTACGTAGTGTTTCCCAGCTGGGCTCTACCTTGAAGTTGTCATTGTTGTCTCGGATTACGTAAATGTGTCTCCCAGTGACATCTACGTAGGTTTTTTAGACAGTACTCTCGAGCTTCTCATCCTGCCTTGAGTTGTGCTTTGCATAGTTTCAGTGCCTTGTCCTCTCGCTCGGTCACCCACACCCGAAACGGAAAATAATGCATCATGCTAGACTAGGAGATTTTTGTATTTGATGTCATCTTGTCATGAGTGAATTGCAGGAATAGGTATATTGATGGAACATGGCGCAATGACGAACAAGATGAAGAAGGAGTGCATGCTAGAAGACTTTCTCATAGCTGAACAAAGGTACCAAACACATGGAGAAGCAAGTGCAAGGGATACATGATTCTAAACCATCAATCAAAGACCAAGACCATCGAAGACCCCTCCACTTGCCATGCGGAGGTGAAGACATGATACACTGAGAGCATACCCATCACTCAGCGACATAACAACTTGGCACAGACACCACAATTAGTCAGTACATATCAGCAGTGTCATGTCGAGTTGTGTCATGAGTTGTCTTGGCCACATCCCTACTATGGGCCATACTTGTTGTAATAAAATGTAATGTAATTTGAAAGTGCAAGAGACACACATATGAAGTTGAGGAATCATGTAATTCGAAAATTGATAGGAAGTCAAATAGTCATGAGGGAAGTCGAAGGGTCATAAGGGTCAAGTATCTCGCTTGTCTATATATACCCCCTCATTGTATGAGCAAAGGACTTTTTACCTTGGCTCCTCCCACATAGCCTTGAGAGTCTATAGTCTATTCTTTGAGGAGCGATGAGTAGCTCCAATGTTGCACTATTGGGACTAGTGATGTATGGTGTACATATGTGTCTTGGAAATTTTTCTTAATTCAGAATCCTGTCTCAGGCCACCACATTTTCACGCATGTTTTGTATCCATTTGTAAGACTATTCTTTAAACATTTGTAATGCATGTTTTTCTTAAGTTGTACTAAGATAGTTGAACTGCTTTGGTTATTTTAGTACTTACATTGTTGAAGATGTGTTGTATTGTTTATCATTGTTGTCTCATTTGTGTGGACTACTCCACTACACATTAGATAGACCATTCTTGCTTTCCTTGGTTATAACGACTGTCACCCCTGTGTGGACTACTCCACTAGACGGTGTATGTGTTTTCCCTTGCACTTTGGTTTTAATGACTATCACATCCATTGTGGACTATTTCGATGGATGCTAGATAGACCCTTATTGTTTTTGTGTGTGTCTCTCCCTAGGTAGTAATAATACCTCTCATATAGAGGCTCACTTTTACCCTCTCCCTTAGAGTAAGAGAACCCGGACACAAAGTTACATTACGCAATCACCAAGCATACTCACCTCGCTTTCCTTAAGTTACAAGCATAACACTTGCATGTGTTGAACAACAAGAGATAAGGAAAATCTCTAAGATAATGGCAACCAGTCCATCGTACCGGATGGGACTGCTACACCAAACGGTCTGAGGTCTAGTTGGGACTTCATACTGGGGAGATCCCATTGTTGGCGGGTGCAGTACCATAAAAAAAAATGGTACTAGAAGGAGGGTCAGACAATAGGCTGTGCCCATAGAGTTTGGTTGAATCTCTTATTTAAAATGGCTCTTCCTGAAATCATAATCCCAGGATGTTTTTCCAAAGAGATTAATTGTACAATCCCTACAAAACTCATTCATGACCTGTCCTAACTTAAGTTCAATGGTGAGAGTGAATCAAATTTTTGTAAGCATCTCTTTCAAGTTATCCGTCTTTGTTTGTGTAACAAAGTAGAGTACAAAGATGTCATGGCTAGATTACTCACCCTCACATTCAAAGGTGGTGTTAAGAAATGGTGCCATACATTACCTGTTGCTTCTATCCATTCAATTGCTCAGCTTTCCAAGATTTTGTGAAAATATTTCAATAAGTACAACCACGAAGATTTCTATAAAAGAATTTGTCATTTAATAATGAATATTGATGAATCAGTTGAGGACTTTGTTGATCAGTTCCTTCACCTTTGTTGCAAAATTCCTGAAAAAAATTGAACTCAAATTTCTTGGGACAAGAGTTTAAATGCCTAATCCATGTTTCCAAATATGGTGAACCTTCTGATTTCCCTTCTTCCCCAACTCTTGTGGATCATGAGGCACCTCAGATTGTAGAGGAGGAACCCAACACCCTATTTGTTCCTTGTCCTCCTCCTTTTTCAATCCTGGTGTGGGTTCCTCCTTATGGTGATTGCAAAGCTGATAAATATGCGCAACATGTCCCCAACCCATCTTCTCATCTATCTCTCACTTTTATGGAGGAAGCTCCAGAATGGCTCAAAAAGCCTATAATGAAGACTCACCCTTCCATTCTACAAGAGGAAGTTAACGTTCATAACTCAAGTCTCGAATTTGATCTGCATTTGTGCCATCTTCCATCATCTACAAGCCATGACTCCTTGTAATATCATTCACTCGACCAATCTGCTCCACCGGTGAGTTGTTTACATTCTCTTGATTCTGAAGCTGCTGGTTCAAATTACGATCAGGCACAAGGAAGTCACATTACATGGGAAGTGGAGTAGAAAGGTAAGGCCATTATCAATCTTCCCTCTCTATTTCAAAATTTTCCACATCAAGACAATGAGCTTCCATTCTTGAATGATTCTTAATCTGCTAATCTCGGTGAAACATCCTGTACAATTAATTCTTTTGATCAACCCCCAGTCTTGGGTAGTCATCTCCCATGCTTCGATATGCCAAGACGAATTCCTAAGCACATCATGTGATCTTCCATTTTATCATGAATACTCTAACTCCGATCTAGAATTTCCTTAGCTCAAAGAAGACACGCATATCGAAAATTCCTCTTCACCTCACTTTCTCTTGTGTCCTACCATTCACGACGCATCTACATGTGGCAGAGATACTCCATGTTCTCTTGCTTCTCCATCCAATGAGTTATCTCCTTGATTGACACAAGACAATGAGTATGTCCATGATGAAGTCAAAAATAGTTTAATCACAAAGTGTTTTTCCCATTCCCTGTCATCTGTTCATGTGCATGAAGATGACTCTTCAAATAAACTTGCTAAAGCTGAAAAATATGGTGATACCTATGACAAAGATGGCTTCCATCCTAAGTGCATTTTTGAAATCAACAACAATAACCATCTTCAAGCCATGCATGGTCTGGTTCATGCTTCAAAAGATGACTCTGCAATTCTGGAAAGTTCCGGGACGTAGTAGGGAATTGAGGCTAAATGCATGTTGATGGTTATGTCAGGACCTTGTGACTCTAGTAAGCCCCCCAAACTAAATTAGATCTTGTTTCGTACACACAACCCATCTTTTAGCATGGTTTCATTCAGTGTGGATCCCTGTGTAGAAAATGTTTGGTATTCTGGGTGTGAATTTTCAAATTTTCAAAATTTTACTTATGACCAAATCCACAAATATTTTACATCACGTTCATCTTCATGCACATATCTTACATCAAACTGGGGTTGGGAATGTGTGTCTGTCATGAAATCATGGAATGGTGAAGTTGATCATCTAGAAGACTATCTTTGCCCACAATCATACCTATCAAATATTCCCTCTCATGATTAGCTCCTCGGTCCTCTTGCGAATTATGTACTATGAATCTGCCCACTCATCACACTAACAGTTCCCCTATGTGATAATGCGTACAAAATCTATCACATGAAACAAGTTCCTCTTCCCATATGGTTTCACGCATTCACAACACTGACATCTCTTCTAAATTCTGGTGATGACCATTATGCCTACACAATATTTTACCAGTTGCAGGAAGGTGGTTTGTCATGTCTAGCTCACAACAAACTTGGTTCCATTTTTCAAAGCATTCACAAGATTGTTCAAAGGGATTTTTATTTATTCATTTCAAACTAGGAATCTATCATTTCAACTAGCTCATCTAATGATTCCTCTATCTTGGGTGACTATGATCAGCTTATAATTTTCCCAACAGCACATCCGATGATAGTTGCTCCACCCTCTTCGATCTTCATTGTTTAGCATCTTTCTCCTCAGATTTCTGTCAAGCATGTGAGGCACTTCAGCCTACGTTGATGGTTATGGTAGGTCCATTGTCTTGGTATGATTGTTGAGAATGATTAGACATATTTTTCCTTACAAGGTTCCCATCGTGAACCCATCTGTCAAATAAAAAATCAACACTTACACAGATCACGATGTTTTCCAAATAGCCATCATGAATTTTATAATCCAATCGCTCAATGGCTAGAACAATCTTACTTGGAAGCCATGCTATAGGAAACAAGCTTAAATCCTTCCTTTCGCTTGCTAAGCAGGTCAGTGCAGATGAATACACATTCACAAGAGGCTTCCAAGTTTGTTGAATAATGGTATCCATACTAGAGGTAAGCATGTGTATTGGGTAATTGTGACACATTTTTCTACCCACAGGCAAGACCTTCCTTTCCGTGTGAAGCTTGTTCAAGTTTTTGTATTTTCTATGGCACACTACTTTTTTTTTGTTTTAATTGTTGGTATCTTTGTGGGGGCAGGTCGAGAGTGACTATGGTGGCTTCACTAGATATGTCATTTCACGCAACCCCAACCGTTTAGTGGTTAGAATAGGAGTAGGATTAGTTGCATCTTAGTTTTCCTTTCCTTGCACTTGTTTTTCACTCACAGTATGTCATGGTTTTCTTATTTCAGTTGTACATCCTATTTATCTTGAAAACTTTGCTTTCTTACTTTTAGTTTGTTTTCTTGCTCTGTACGCCTTTCCTCTCATCTTGTTTTTCTTTCACATTGAGTTTTCTGTTTGTTTGCATTGCACAAATAACTGTTGTGCCTGCACTGTGTTCTGGGTTCTGAATGTGCATGTGGCTGAAGTTCAAAGAGACTTGTGACACTGCAATGCTTGGCTAGTCCTGTGTTCTCCTTCTTTGTGATCTAGAATGGATTTTATAAGTGAAGTCAGAGTCTTACCATATGTTGATGACCAAGATGGTCCTAGGTGGAAAATTTGTTCTTGACTTGTGCAGAGTTTGATTGTCTTAGTTGATTGCGAAAACTATGCCAGGACGAAGGGTTCGACGCACTGATTCCGGTGATGTCTCCATATTTTTGTTTGGCCTCCCAATGATGGAGAAACCATCCATCAAGGTTGAGGTGTTGAAGAAGGCCTTCCTAGCCATGTGACATTTCTGCAGATCGACATGTGGTATCAATTCAAACTCTCATTTAGTGCACATGTCCAGTTGATGGTGAGATATTTTGAGGTTTGGAAGGTATTAGTTTTGATTCAAATTTCATGGCAGGAGAATTTTATCTACCTAAGGTGTTGACAAATGATACCTATGGTGGAAAACTACCTATTGTTAGTATTATGATGGCAGAAATGGTACTAAACCTAAGTGCAAACAAAAATTAGGTGGTTTGTTCATAAACCATGTCACAAGTTTGAAGTCAGAATTTTAATGTTAAAAACATTACAAAAGGCGCATTACAATAATGTGAAAGTTCACATTAAAGTGGCACATTCAACTATGTTATATAGTTATAAAAATATATGTAATGTTGCGTTAATGCAACTCCACATCATGGTAAACAAATATGGCGAAGTCCACATGGCGAAAGTGGAAACAAAGCCTTTGGAGGATGTCACAGTGGCATGATAGTGCACGGGCTATGTGACAGGTCGAACGCAACAGAGTTAGTATGCCACAGGACATGGCTATGTCATCAAATAGTGTGGAATCCATAGAAGGCACAGAGGAGACCACTAGTGCATGGAGGCAGTCCAAAAAAATGTAGAACAAGTGGCATCCAACTGTGTGGTGAAGATCCAAGGTCCTGGCTAGCATGAAACTATCATAGGTTAAGTGCAGGGATGACATAGTCGATGGAATAAGTGTGCCACGAGGTAGGTTTGTGTCAGATAGATATAGTGCAACGAAGTTTTGGATCATGTGGCATGTGACTGTAGGAATGGCACGAGTTATGTGGCATCGCAAGTGGTACAGTGGCATGGAAAAGCTACGCATTACTACCACAATGCCACACAGTGAAACCAACAATGCAGAGGTATCCTTGTCAATAGAAAAAATCATAACTACTAGAGGTTTGTGTCATAGTGTCATGGGTTGACGAAGCCAAGGTGGCACGATGACATGCATAGAACTCCGAAATTGGCTAGCACAATAGCATCGGTTCCAACTGCAAGCCATGAATAGAAGGCGCTTGCAAAGATCATGGATCCTTGATGAACTTCAAGTTGGCGGTCCAGTCAAATAGTGTGGAGTCAGTGCAATGAGGCTACATGCAGTAACCAACATCATTTCATCGACACAGAGTTCGAAAAAAAAGTTATATTAAAGGTTGCAATCTTTATGGATAACGCTAATGAGGTTTAATATAGTTGAATGAACAATATTTAGTTATATATCAAATGCGCCACTGAACCAACAAAGGTTTGTGAAAACAAATGTGGCAAAGTTAGAAGTTGTTATGCACTATATTGATATATTGATAAAGTTGTTAAAACTAAATTCATAATGTATCAACACCGAGATTTCTGATTGGACCACAAAGAATTTGTTAAAATAACATTCCAAATTTAGTTTGGGATTCTAGTATAAAAGGAGGTGAAATTCCATCCTTTATACAAGTGAATTCAAGGAATTCAAGGAATCTAATTCAAGGAAGTAGAGTTATTTGAAGATAGGCTTTCAAAGCCTTTGGAGGAGGCAGATATTTGTAGAAGGAAAATCCAGGGGTTCACATTTGTGAAGTGGAGATCACATTTTCAGTGTGAGAGCAATTTTTGAAGCCTTGGCAAGAAGAAAAGAGAGGTGTTTCAGAATTCCATCAGGTCTCTTCCATTTCCAGAGGTGAAACCCTTCAAGAAGGAGGTTGCACCTCAGTTTTCAAGTGACAGTTCAGTGAAAGAATCTTCAGAGTCAGAATTTTGACATTTGCCTGTAGAAGCTCTTTTAAGCATTTTCCTGGCCATCGTTCGGCTGACTCAGGAATGAAGACAGTCGCAAGAAAGTTGTTATGGATGGCTTTCTTTCCACGGTGTCCAGCAGTGCCTGCAAGCACAGATCAGCTGGAAAAATCACATGTAAAGAAACTCTTGAAGCACTTCTAATAGAACGGTCACTCATTTTGAAATGGACCGAGAGAAGTAGTGTAGGAGAGATGAACTTTGTCATCAAATTCTTATTGAGTTTGCAATTTTTTATTTTGTTGCTTATGCATCACTTAATTCTGATGTTTTAAAGCATAAAGACAACTTAATATTCCACTTGCATTTCTCATTTATGCAATTCATAGTTCATTTCTTCATTTAAAAGACAATTGCCATCAGTTTAATCTTTCACTTTTAGAGAGGACGATCTAATTTCCACATTTCAGATCATTTTTGGTATCAGAACAAGTTGGCTCTTTTTGGTGCAAGAATGGAAAAGAGTTCTAGGCAGCTCAAATAGGAGAACGATGCTTTGCAGTAGATGGTGAAATCACTGGAGGAAGACAAGCAATGACTCCAGAAAAAGATTGAAGCTTTGAGAAACAATGCTTTGTGGCGGATGGTGAAATCTCTGGAGGAAGACAAGCAAAGACTCCAGGCAGATATTGAAGTTTTGCAAAAGAGTCAAAGGATAAATATTCCATCAGTTCACAATGCATCCATTGAAAGGAAGAATGAGGTCTCCCCTCTTCATATGGATGATGAAGATAGTTCATCATTATCCATGGCTCTAAAAGCTCGGTCAGTAGAAGAAGTTATCAGAAGCTTTTCCTCACCTTCTAAAGAAACTTCTTATGCACTAGCCTCACCAAGAAAAGACTTGGAGAAGAACAAGTCTTCCAGCGATCAGGATATCATTTGAAAAGCATACTAAAAGAATGGGTATGAAGCTAATGCAAAAATGGGTTACTAGGAAGGACAAGGTCTTGGAAAACAAAGCCAGGGCAGACTTTAGCCGATCTCAGTACAAGAGAGGACAAAACATGAAGGCATAGGCTTCGACTAATCAATCTGTGACTACTGGAGGAAGAGCGGACACATTGAAAATCAATGTTGGTCCCTACATCCCGACTTGATGCCAAAGTAGTTGAAATACCGAAAATGTGAAAATACATATCACTCAAACAGTGATTTAGAAGGTGAGTCCTCAAGTCAAAACTTAATGTTAAAAGTTATCAAGAGGATTTATCCATGTACCTTTTGTGGTAGTAATTCACATTGTGTAGAATAATGTTGGAAGCAAAAAAAATTCAAGAAGAAAGTAGGTGCTATCAAAAGTCAGCCATGGAAAGATGATGTAACACTGCAAGTAAAGAGGCATCCTAGGAAGATCTTACTTTAGTCAGACAAGGATTCCAAAAAATCCAGAAAAAGTACGGGAAAGTCCAATAAAAAGGCAACTAGCACAAACTCCGCAGCAAGCACAAACTCCAAAGAATGAGTTTTTTGAAATTGCAAGCTGAAAGGGAATTCGAAAAGCAAATGTCCAATGCTACCCCAAGAGACAAAATCAACATCAATAGAGTAAGAGACATAAAAAAAAGCACCTGGAGCCAAGGAACGTAAGTCTCTAGATTGGAACTGGGAAAATTACATGCCATATGTATAAACTGTGAGTTTGTAAATTGTTGACAGTAGGCCTAGTCAAAGTTTGTAACTAGAGTCTAGATGGTTTTTACATTAACTCATGTTTGTAATCAAGTTCATGTTTTCATAAAACTTTTGGAGGTCCAAAAGTTCTTTATGTTTGGAGGTGTGATCCAGAATGGATTTTGTAAGTCAAGTTAGAATCTTACCATATGCTGACAACCAAGATGTGCCAGGATGAAGGGTTCGATGCACTGATTTTGGTGATGTCTCCAGATTTCCGTTTGGCCTCCCAGTGATGGAAAAACCATCTGTCGAAGTTGAGGTGTCGAAGAAGGATTTGTTGGCCATGTGATATTTCTACAGATCATCATGTGGTATCAAGTCAAACTCTCATTTAGTGCACATCTCCAGTTGATGGTGAGATATTTTAAGGTTTGGAAGGTATTAGTTTTGATTCAGATTTCATGGCAAGATCATTTTATCTACCTAAGGTGTTAAAAAATGATACCTATGGTGGAAAATTACCTATTGTTAATAATATGATGGAAGAAATGTACTAAACCTAAGCACAAACAAAAATTAGGTGGTTCATTCATAAACCATGTTACAAGTTTGAAATCAGAATTTTAATTTTAAAGAACATTACAAAAGGTACATTGCAATAATGTGAAAGGTCGCATTAAAGTGGCACATTCAACTATGTTCCATAGTTATAAAACTATATGTAATGCTGCGTTAATGCAACTCCACGTCATGGTCAACAAATATGGAAAAGTCCACATGGTGTAAGTGGAAACAAAGCCTTTGGAGGATGGCACAATGGCACGATAGTGCACGTGCTATGTGACAGGTCCAGTGCAGCGGAGCTAGTATGCCACAGGATGTGGCTATGTCAGCAAATAGTGTGGAGTCCACAAAAGGCATAGAGGAGATTACTGGTTCACGGAGGTAGTCCAAACAAATGCAGAACAAGTGGCATCCAAATCTGTGGTGGAGATCCAAGGTCTCGGTCAACATGAACCCTTTAGAGGTTAAGTGCATGGATGTCAAAGTCGATGGAATAAGTGTGCCACGAGGTGGGTTCATGTTAGCTAGATATAGTGCAATGAAGTTTTGGAACATGTGGCATGCTAGCGCAGGAATGGCATGAGTTATGTGGCATTGAAAGCTGCACAGTGGCACGCAAAAGCTACGCATTACTGCCACAATGCCATGCAATGAAACCAACAATGCAGAGGTGGCCTTGTCAATAGAAAAAATCACAACTGTTACAGGTTTGTGGCACAGTCCCATGGGTCGATGGAGACAAGGTGGCACGATGACATGCACAGAAATCTGAAATTGGCTAGCACAGTAGCATCGATTCCAACTGCAAGCCATGAATAGAAGGTGTTTGCGGAGATCATGGAGCCTTGATGAAATTCAAGTTGGCGGTCTAGTCAAACAGTGTGGAGTCAGTGCAATGAGGCTATGTGTGTTGGAAAATACAGAGGGGGGGTTGAATCAGTGTTCCTTAGCAATTATAACTTTTAAATATTTTCAGAGTATTAGTTAATATTCAATTGTTATTAATGTTTATACAGTAATAATGATAAATAAAAGAACACAGGAGGCATAAAAAATTTAGGTGGAGAACCCCCTCCGGGTCAAAAATCACCAAACGCTTTTCTAATAAATTCTTTAATCTTTGGCCCCAACTGAAATGAAAGCAAGAACTTCCTAGAATTCTATAAAATAATTCTTCTCTAGCTCTAACTGGAAGGACACCCCGATGCCCTGGTTTCTTCACTAATCAACTGAATGGATGCCCCAAGACCCTAGACCAACCTACCACCCTGAAGTGTTCAGAGGCTCCAACCTGTAGGCAACTTCATGCACCTACCTAGCACCTCTCTACCACCAGGGAAAATTTTAAGAACCCCCCCAAAATTTATATGTATAATAAATGGGCGAATCTCCATGGTATATAGGAAAAATGGAAGGCGATTTTATCAATAATATAATATGTATATATAATTTTTTGGCGAATCTCTCACCAAGCATGGCGAATATTTTACTCAATTATAAAATCTTGTAAGATATTGGCGAGTCTTTCACTAAATAATAAAACTTTGTAAGTTCCTAGTGAATCTTAGCATTGTGAACTCTTAGAGAATTTTTTGAAAAAGTATAAAACCATATATGACGAGAGCCACATGGTGGAAATATCACTGTTTTTTTTCACATTTCCATGACATGGAACTTGTTTATAAAATTATAAAAAAGCCAACCAAGTCCCTTATAATATGCAAGTAATCTTATAACAAAGTCTGATACATCTACTATGCTTGTCTTCGTTCAAGTGTCATAGCTGCTATACTTAACACTGTGAATCACAACTCTATCACAACTCAACTCTATAGGTAATTAAAACCTTTGGAAATTGAATATGACAACTCTATAAAAAGGATTAGTGAAATAAAAGCTTTTGTGAATGAGCCCACTAATTATCACTGCTAAACAATCAATCTAGACTATGAAGTCTTCCATCTTGATCACAATCGTGCTCACGATCAAGGGAGTGTAACCACCTAGCTTGACATAATGGCCATCATAGCTTCCAATAATCAACAACCACCTTGCAAGGACATCCTAACTCATGTCTCATGAATTTTATTCATCAATCTTAACTGATATAAATCTTATAAAGATAATATTAGAATCCTCTCTGGATTCACTGTTAATACAAGGGTAAAGGAAATTTTCTAACTCAAGGCACTAGCCAATACCAACTTTGGTATTTGTGACCCCTTTGTGGGGATGCACCTACCCTGCCTCGTTGGGTTTCTGCCTTGGATCACAAGACTTTCCAATCTTCCTACTCCATTAAACACACTTTATATGTTATACATAGTGAATGGAAAAGAAGCATTATAGAACACACAATTTCACAGAAGGAAGAAAAATCTTTGCCAGTTCAATATCAAAATCTTAACCACTGATTAATAAAGAATAACAAGTAGTGTAATGAATTGTTCCGAGTTATTTATTTGCAAGCTGTAAAGAATGTATTGGAATGGAAAATATTACTTAGGCAACCCTTCAATATTTTCTACTAATATGTCTGTGCATGTACATATGAAATTAAGAGCATTGTTGAATACAAAGTTTCGTTTTCTATTGCCTCCATTTTGACAAATCAGTGTGAAATCAGTGTCACTTTGAATCTCCTTTCCTATGTGGATGTTTTGACAAATCAATGTGAAATCAAAGTCACTTTGAATTTTCTTTTCTACGAGGGATCACATCCATAGTTGATTAGTAAAATATAATCTACTATATATTATTTTCAAGAAACTGACTGCAATCTACAGTGGAAATGAGACCTCAATTCTTATTCTGAATTTGAATATCTCAGGACAACATAAGAGATAAAAATGCATATGGCCTTAGTAGCTAGAAAACAATCACTCCATCATTACAAGACCACCTAGATTTCGGCACTTAATCTAAATAATGGCACTAGTTGTTGTGCTTATTTGCATTAACACCATGGAAAAGCAACAACAATGTTTCAAAGCACACTTACTAGAAAAGTTGTAACTTTCTGAGAATATTTAATGATAGCATTTGAACCTCATAGCTATGGTGGGGAAACTAGGGAACCCAAATATTGGAAGATATCTCATACCAAGTCTGAGAAAAAAATAAAAAAGAGAAAAAATCAAAATCTATAAATCAAGCAATGAATTGTTTACAAATAAAATACAATTCCTTTCACTAACAGCTAAATTGTGGTGATATATTTAAATATTTAGTAAGAGGATAACTTCAAACCATGGAATATTACCTTTGTCATTACTGTTATCCCTCAGTGACTGAGATTACAAATCAATACTTATGGAAATATTGTAAGAAATTTTGTGAAATAGTAAAGCGTAACCTCTATTTTTAGGCAACAAAATCAAGACATTGTTACATCAAGAGTCATAATTGATACATACTCAATGAATCAAGTCTTTGTATGGCACAAGCTTGTTTCACAACCTCTATTTTCTCAATAACAAAATCAAGAAATTCTATGTGGTTATTGCCAAAAGGAAACTGTGTTCTAATTTGGAAGAGGATCTTATCAAAAGACATGGATTCATTCAAAGCTACAAAGCCTAATGGGTTACTGAAAAATAAGTTGGAATATGGGATCATGATACTTAAATTGAAAAAATATGCTTTCATTTTAGAAACATTACAATTATACAATGTTTTTTGAAAGGATTAAAATTTGAAATTGGGCCTTTCTATCAAGACAAATTTTCATTAACAGAATGTACTTTCCTACCTGAAACGTTGTACATATCCAAGAAAAACTTGAAAAGCATAAGAGAACTTAGCATAATGTAATTTCTTTCCTTCCTTAGCATTCTTAAAGAGTTGAGGTTCCCCAAGTCATCAGGTAACTTTCAAAGGAAATGACAGTTAGTAATAATCCAATTCACAACTGAAGATGTATCACAAATACGAGGAGGCATCTCCTCTAAATCACAAAAGTGCTCAGGTTAAAATCTAGCATTATTGGAAGCTTAATGCTTGACTGGTTGTTATTGAACCCAGACATTTTTCCATTCTTCACTAAAAGCTTAAAGATAGCTTCTCTAAGTTCTACATTACTTTACTATGCTCTAGAAGTGGGGGCACATGGAGGCTCTCCAAGTGAATAGTCTTAAACTAAGTGAAGATAAGGGATAGATCATTCAGTGTGGATCTCTTTAACCCATAATTGAATACTATGTCTCTCTTGAACCCATAATTGAATACTATTAGGACTTTCAAATTTTTCATGGAACTCAAAAATGTTGGAAGAAAGTATTTTCTTCCAAAAAGAGTAAAACTAAAGCCTCCGCTTGAGGACAATTGATGTCACACCACTAATACTTCTCCATGGAATCCGTATAGGTAAACCACAAATGCAGAATTCCATTAGAATATTGTGTTTATTGAATACACAAATGAAATCATTACATTTCTTTAAAATATTTTTTGAAACCAAAATTACCAAAATTACATATTGATAACCTAGTGGGTGTAGGATAAAATTCACCCTTGTCATTCACAGAAAGCATGAGAAAAAACCGAATAATATATATAAAACCAAGAAAAATTCAAATTCATCACTTCTAGGGACCTCTTAACCACCCTACCAATACATTTACATAAGTATGTTCCTGTTTGCAGTTAGAAAAATTACCCAAATTACAATCTGTTTACTCCAGCATATGTTGGAAAGTTATAGAAGGATGACTAGTGCAATCAATCCATTCCTTTTAGCCCTGGATTTGTTTCAGTTTAAAACAGAAGTATACAAATATACTTGTCCAATGTCTATGCTTTAACCATTCACCTTAAGATGTTTTTACAATATAATTTCCTAAGTCTATTAATATCTTCATTATCATAAAAATCAACCTATATCCATCTTAACTCCACATCTACCACTCTTAGGGGGATGAAATCTATTTATCCCTCTGAGCACTTAGTAGACCCAGAATTAAGATGGATCTAAGATGATAGAATTTCCCTTTTAAATAGTCTATGCTCACATGAATACCATGGTATTGACCCATACCATGGGTCAATACCATGGGTTATCATAAACCTAGAGCTTAAAAATTACTATTAGTAATTTATAAAAATTAATAAAAATAATAGTTGATTTTTATTTTATTTTTTATTTTAACCAAAGCTAAAATGTTTAAACATACATTAAATTACAACATCCATTTTTACTCTTATCCACCAAGCCCCGAGAGGGATCAAATATTTTTTCACTCTATGGTAGTTTTCATATCACGATATTTGATACTTCTCGGGGGGTTAGTAGTTTGCATATCACGATATTTGATACCTCTCCGGGGTTAGTAGTTTGCATATCATGACAATTGATACCTCTCGAGGGTTAGTAGATCCAGAGTTAAGATGGATCTATGCTGGTTTAATTCCCCCATTTAAATAGTCTACATTCCAGGTGAATACCATGGGTCAATACCATGTACCATTTTGGTGAATACCATGGGTCAATACCATGTGCCATTTTTATTTTTATTAATACTAATATTAGGGTTAAATTAATAACAATCTAGTCCATGTTATTTGTCCCATAGTATTTTGCCCATAGGTTTCACCTAAATATAACACATTTTTTGAGTTTTCTTAAATATAAGGTGACTTATGGGGTAAATATAAAAAAATGTTTTATTTGTTTACCATACCTCTGGTTTATTTATATTTTTATTAATTTACCATACTTCTTTTACAAATATGGTATTTGGCCCATAGGATTCACTTAAATAAAACGTCTTTCTTGAGCCTTCATAAATAGAACGAGGGTTATGGACTAAATATAAAAAGAGGTTTTATTTATTTACCATGCGTCTAGTTTATTTATATTTTTATTTATTTACCTTACCTCCACTTTATTTATATTTTTATTTGTTTACACCCTTGCATGTATATAAGCTGAGTTATGGAGTAAATATAAAAAATGTTTTATTTACTTACCATACCTCTCATTTATTTACAATTTTATTAATTTACCATACCACTTTTATAAATATGGTATTCTGCCCATAGGATTCACTTAAATAAAACCTATTCTTGAAAATTAGGGCGAATGGAAGGTTGTAACTCCTAATTTCAAGGGCTAAATCTACCTTTTTTAACCTCTCCCTTAAAATAAGGTGGGCTAACTTCCATACCTAATTTTTTTATAAAATAAATTTGAGGCAATTTGTAAAAATGTACTATGATACAAAATATTCGCCCATTAAAAATTTGAAACCCCTTAATTTCGCATAAGGGCGAAAATTCGCCCCTCAAATTTTCCATGAACATCAACTTGTCAAAATACATGTTCAGCGCCAGTTGGACTTGCTTCTGGTCTTCGCCTCGGTGAGTGTGCCAATGGGGGGATCGCATGCGTGCGCATAATGACATCCATGCTCAGGAATACCCTTGTGTTGAGCACTGGAAACGGTATGTATTTACCATTTATTTCTTTATCTTTTCCTTTGAATCATAACTTCTTTACACTCTAAGATGGAAATATGATTAAAGAATTATGATAGAATTAAGGAGATTTGTGATTGATGCAAAATGACTAATTATTGTCTTTTTCTATACAGAAAGTGAAGAAAATGGAAAATCACTATTTAGGAGGAAAAGGCAAAGTTGAAGCAACTGCTTTCCCTTTGACAGGAAGCCGTATCGCGACGAGGAAATCAAGATCAGAGCGCATGGTCTGGGAAAAGGAAGAGAAAACACGACATCAGTGCAAAAAGACAAAATGATAAGTTGGAGATAAAAGATATGACGAATCTCTCAGGATCCTTTGATCCTGAGGGATCGCTACTTCAAGACTTATCTGTATTCTTGATACTTCCGCTTGGCCATTATAAAAAGGGACAACGCTGGTAGCCCAAGGGGCAGATTTTTTTGTTAATTTGTAGAACTTTTTGTTGTAAACTTAACTTTGATCATCGACTCTCTTTGAAGAGCGATCGTTGTAACTCTGCCATTTATGATTAATATATAACTTCATTGTTGTTTTGTCTTCTGATCCTGGAGTAACTGTAGCAGTGCTTCCCTAGTGGCTAAGGTCCCGACCCTAGTGGATCACTTGCTTCTTGTATCATTATTTTACGATTACAGTCGTGTGTGGTTTTCTTTTCTTTGCATTTCCTTAACTTGCTTTATTCAGTAATATTTCGTTTCTGAACATTTCATTGAACTGCTATATTGTATCTAAATTGTAATTGGATAGAAAGATTGTTATTTACAACCAAAATGTTATGTTGTTCATTCTGAAACAATATTGCATTGTCTAATTCGGATTCTGTTGTTCATTTACAGTTGTGATTGCTGTTCATTTAGCTACGGTTCACTTACAATTGTGATTACTGCTCATTTAGTAAACCGTTGTTCCATTATAATTGCAATTGTTGTTCCTTTATAGCCGTGGTTAATGTCCATTATGCTAGAATAAGATTACTGATTCAATTACTCTAGATTCGTTGTGTGTTTACATTTAATTCAGTTTGTTGTCCAATTTCTGTTGATTTAATTAGGTTTGTTGTTCCTTTCTTAGATTGATGTTCAATTCCTTTCTTAGTTAAGGATTGCTGCTCAATTCCTTTCTTATTTAAAGATAAGTTGTTTGATTCATTTTGGTTAAGATTGTTGCTCAATTCATTCCTGTAGATTAAGCTTTGCTATTCGATCTTTTCAATAGAATTAGTTGTTGTTCCTTTTCTGCTAATTGAATTGTTATTTCCAACATTTACTTGAGTTTGGATAGAAAGATCTACAACTATAACGAACATTGACTACTATTGTCTAAGTTCTCAGATTGAAGATCTTGTCTGTGATTGATTTTCATTTACATCAGTTTACAAAGGAAAGAGTTATCATTTCTGCATCCTTGACTAATTATTGTTGTAGTTTCTTGAGTGAATGATTTAGTTACAAAGCATTTAAGTCTTGCCATTACAATTAGATTTTGTTTCCAGCATTCATTTACTTTTACTTTTGTAAGCATTGTACTTCAAGCATTACTCTTGAACAAGTGACCACCTCAGACTGAGTACACTCTTGAGATAAAAAATCGTACCTGGATTGATAATTAATGTAGGGTAAATAGGAGTTAAAAGACACCTTTTTATCGCTCAACATTTTGGTGCTGTTGCCGGGGAGAGTATAGCCATTTGTTTCTTTTGAAAAGAGAGTAGTGTAAGTACTTTCTAGGAGACAATTGGGTTTTAAAAACGAAATGTAAGAACCTATGTACGAAGCATTTAATAGCCTTGCTCCCCCGCCCGCTTTCCTGCAAATTTGTTGATTATTTTGGGTATAAATAAGCATTTGATTTGTTTGCATGACTAAGCAGAAAAAGCCTGAAAAGAATCCCAAACCACTACCCAAACTTGATAAAGCTAAGGGACTGGTGACCCTTGGTCGATCGACCTTTATAGATGCAATCCTTAAAAAAGCAGAGTCTCAGCCGTCAGTAGGCCCTAGAAAAGCTACTTCTAGACAACCTACTAGTTCCCTTCAAGCCACAGAATCACCATCTGTAGCCTTTGCTGAGGTGCACAGCCAAACAGAGGAGCAAGATTTTCAAGAAATTGAGGATTCTAGCCCAAAATCGTTACAAGAAGGCAACCTTAGTAATCTTTGTGAAGGAGGACGAGAAACAGGGGAAACCGAAGAACCAAGATCTCCTCTTGGAATAGTTCAACCACTAAGTAGCCCAGATAAGGGAAGTGCTGTCAAAATCATCCAGAACAACGTTGAAGAACCTAAAAAGGTAAGATCCCCCTAGATATTAGTTCAGCAAGGAACTCTCATCATCCCAGACAGAGGAAGTGTTGTTAAGGTCGTTCTTGCTCCTTCTAACCAGCCTAGGAATACACCCCTAGAAATCCCAGAAGGATATTGGCACATATTTGACCAAATGGCCTAGAACTAGCAAACACCCCAAACCTCCACACTGCAATAACCTATTGTAGATACTGCAGTTAATGCACCTATGAAGGCCATTCCTCTTCAACATATTCCTACATTTCATGGCCTAACATCGAAAGATCCATATGCATTTTTGTTTGAATTTGATGTGCTGTGCAGGGGGCACGACTATACCATCAATCCCCAAAAGCTAAAATTATTTCCCTCCACACTAAAAGGGGCTACTTTACAATGGTTTATGGGGTTAGGTGGAGGTGTTATAAATGACTGGGATCAGATGAAAGCTGCTTTCCTAAAAAAATATCAGGATTATTGTCGGTCTAGAGAATTAAAAGATGAATATTTCAGATGGTAGCCAGACCTAATGAGACACTAGAAGAGTATGTTGAATGCTTTCAGTATAATCTTCATAGATCACCTTATGCATCGCTACCCTTACCTGACAATGTATTAAAAATGAGATTAATTAAAGGCATGAACGAACAATGGGTTGAAACACTAAATATCATGGGAAAAGGTGACATCTATCAAGAAAATTTTGCTAACATTATTGATTTATGCATCAGGAGTTCATGAGGCAGTACAAGGCTAAAACCAGTGGAACGTGACATGCTCACAAGGGACAACAAGATCTCTGGTGGAGGAGTAACCCACGCAGAAATCAAGAATTTACTAGAAATTTTCAAAACTGATATATTGCGGACTCTGACAACACGGCTTGATATTATGCAAGCAAAACAGAAACAAGAAGAAGCAGAGCAAAATATGGCAATATTCTGCCCTAGATGCAGAAAGAAACACATCCATAAAGAGTGCTCACTGGATGCAATCCAAGTCTGCACTATTTGTACAAAAGAACACTCCACAGAGAATTGCCCCTCACTCTCGGGTTTGAAAGCAGTATACAAGGAAGCAGAAGAAGAATCAGAACTAGTGTACCTACTCAATCAGTGCCGTCAATGGTAGCCACGACAACCAGGTATGCCCTTCGATCCATCTTCTTCTTTCCAACCTCTAGAATATCATGCTCAGCAGTATAATACAATGTGGCAAAATCAGCCCACCTTCTCAAACTGGTCACAACAACCATTTCCTTCATCACCATGGCCAAATTAAACAAGCCAAACTAATTGGCCAAATTTTCCTTATTCTTCACCATATTGGTAAAACAATGCATATCCAACACAATGGTACCCTCCCACTTCGCAGAGTCAAGCCTGGCAAGCAAACTGGCAGAGACCGATAAATCAGCCAGCTAGAACCATCCCACTCCCTCAACCCACACTACCAGCACCATATACACTACAACAAAATCCCCAATCCAACTTAAGACCACAACTCCCAGCCCAACCCAACCCAAACCCAAATAATAGATTGGTTCAATCTGTTCAAATAATCGAAACACCAGAACTAGAAATCGATCTAAGGGAGTGCAACAGCCTTCAATTAAGGTCTGGGGGCATTATAGAAACTGAGGGAGATAAAAATTCTCGAGTTGAAATTTAGTTACCCTCATAACAAACATTACAAGAAGAGGATGTGGTCAGACAACAAACTCATGACCAAGCAACCACATCTTCTCCCCCATTCCAAGAATAATTAATCATACCACACCCTATAGAACATCCTGACTTTGATATTCTGGGAGAACTAAAGAATTTTTATATAAAAATCTCACTCCTCCAAGCTATCCAAGATATCCCAATATATGCAAAAACCATCAAAGAGTTATGTTTAAAAAAACCAAGGAGGAGAATAACAAATAACCCAACAGTCCAAGTAGTTGGCACCCCATTTGATCTGTTATCAGGAAGAGAAGCACCTGTCAAATATGAAGACCCGGGGAATCCTATAATGATAGTGAAAATCAATGGACAAACCTTTTCAAATGCCCTAGTTGATTTAGGGGCTGAAATTAACATTTTAACAACCACCACTTGTCAAAAACTGGGCATTACATTATTGGAACCAACCTCCACCTTATTGGAATTGGCTGACCGATCAGTGGTTAGACTAGAAGGTACACTTCACGATGTAATGGTATTCGTAGATTCCTGGGAATATCCTACCAACTTTTTGATAATCAACCCCAAAAACCGACTCGATGGACACCCTTTAATCTTAGGTAGACCTTGGCTTGCAGTTGCTACTTCTTACATTGGCTACCGACAAGGTAGTATGACTATAACTAGAGGGAGTAATATCAAGAATCTAGATCTATACCCTCCAGCCCAGCCAAGTGTAACAATAATGAAAACTAACAAAAAAAATGTATCATACCTCACAGAAAATATTAGGTCCCCATTAACCATAGAAGATGCCCTCGATTTTAAAGATCAAACAGAGGATGATGTTATTAACAACTTCATTAACCAATCCGAATCCAAATCCCATGTACAATGTCACATGATAGAGGCAACATTTGACAATGAACTAGAAGAAGATCTCCTCAAAGACACTCATGATCAAACAATACCCACCACCTCTGTTTCAAATAGCAAAACTATAGAGATTGAGCTAAGAAAAATCTTGAACATTAACAATAACCTAACTCCTAAACAAGAAGAAAAGCTGGTCCAACTACTGAGAAAATATAAGGAAGCTTTTGCATGGGATTATCCTGACATGAAGGGAATCGATCCCTAGCTGTGTACACACCACATTTATACAGAGAAGGATGTTAGAGCCATTCGCCAACCCCAATGGAGACACAACCCTCACCTAAAAGATATTGTGAAAGTGGAATTACAAAAACTTTTGGATATAAACTTTATTTATCCAATCTTCGATAGCAAGTGGGTCTCTCCACTAGTAGTGGTGCCAAAGAAGAATGGAATGTGGAGGATTTGTGTAGATTACAGAGAATTAAACAAAGCAACCCAGAAAGACCACTTTCCCCTTCCATTCATTGATCAGGTATTAGATACCTTAGCAGGAAAGAAATTCTTTTTTTTCTTGGATGGCTTCAGTGGATATAATTAGATCCAGATTGTCCCTGAAGACCAGGACAAAACTACTTTTACCTATCCTTGGGGATCATTTGCTTACAGAGTCCTACCCTTTGGCCTATGCAATGCCCCTAACACATTTCAAAGGGCCATCCTTAGTGTCTTTTCAGATTTAATAAATGAAGGGTTCGAAGTATACATGGATGATTTTACACCATATGGAGATGATTTTGAGCTAGCACTAGAAACATTGGAAAAGGTGCTGCAACGATGTATTGCCACTAGGCTCTGCTTGAGCCATAAAAAGTGCTATATGATGATGATCGAAGGGATCATCCTAGGTCATTATATTTCAGTGGCTAGAATACAAGTAGATCCGACCAAAATTCAAATAATTTTGTTAATACTTACTCCTACCACACAGACAAAGGTACGTAATTTTCTAGGATTTTCTGGTTATTATAGGAGATTCATAGAACATTTTTCTCAAATAGATGCACCTCTATACACACTGATAGGGAATGTTGATTTTGTTTGGACAAATAAATGTGACCGTACTTTTGAGGATCTGAAAAAGCTTGCATCAACAACCCCAGTGCTCAGAGGCCCAAATTGGGACCTGCCATTTCAAATTTCATCGGATGCTTCAGACATAGCCATTGGAGCAGTCCTTGGGTAGGAAGAAGACAAAAAACCATATGCAATCTATTATAGTAGCAAGAATTTGTCTCCTGCTAAGCTAAACTATACTGTTACTGAAAAAACATTTTTAGCTGTAATACATGCTGTAAATAAATTTAGGCATTATATCATTGGATATCCTATTGTTTTATATACAGATCACTCTACCATAAAATATTTAGCAAATAAACCTATTGCAAATGGTAGGGTAACAAGCTGGTTGATTTACTGTAGGAATTTGATATCACATTAAAATATCAACCTAGAAAAGAGAATCCTGTAGCTGACTTTCTCTCACGAATGCCGAAGCTAGTGGACACAGCAGCAATCGAAGATCAATTCCCAGATGAACATTTGTTTACTATTACTGTCAAGACACCTTGGTATGCTGATGTTGCAAATTATTTAGCAGTAGGAAAATTACCAAAGCATCTAACCCCAATGAATGAAAACAGATTGTGCAACGTAGTACCCGATTTTCTTGGATTGGGGGCTACCTATTTCATACAGGGGTAGATATGTGCATCAGAAGATACGTCTGTGAAGACGAAATATTTGACATTCTGAAAACCTTTCATGGACCATGTGGCGGACATTTCGCAGATCGAAGGACTGGTCACAAGGTTTTGCAAACAAGTTATTACTAGCCCACAATCTTTAAATACGCTAAGAAGTTTGTGCAAGCCTGTGATAGTTGCCAAAGAGCAAGACGCCTTGGACAGTCTGACGAAATGCCTTTAAACCCATAGTTAGTAATTGAACCATTTGAGCATTGAGCACTCGATTTTGTTGGTCCAATCAATCCATCATCAAATCAGAAAACATATATTCTAGTAGCAACAGAGTATGTTACTAAATGGGTTGAAGCAGAGGCACTTCCAAGAGCTATAGAGAACTCTGTGATTCATTTCCTGTTCTAAATATTTGTGCGATATGGCCTCCCAAGGGACATAATCATGGATGGAGGACCACAGTTTGTAGGTAATAAAATCACTGTAACATTAAAAAATTATCATATTTAGCACAAAATTACCACTCTGTATCA
The DNA here is from genome assembly GCA_000404065.3 of Pinus taeda. Taxonomy (NCBI): domain Eukaryota; kingdom Viridiplantae; phylum Streptophyta; class Pinopsida; order Pinales; family Pinaceae; genus Pinus; species Pinus taeda. Next base: position 35,554 of record APFE031005777.1, on the reverse strand, counting down.
CCCACAAGCAAATGGCCAAGTAGAGAGCACGAATAAAGTGATAGAGTTAATATTGACAAAAACCATTGCATCACATAGGCGTGATTGGGCTTCAAGATTGCTGGAGGCCTTGTGGGCATACCGAACAACGTGGAGGAACACCACTAGTTATTCACTATCTCAGCTAGTATTTGGAAAAGAACCCATCTTTCCAATCGAGTTCGAAATACAAACATTAAAAATAGCATAGGAGATTGGTTTGGATTTAAATGAGGCCCAGACTAATAGATTACAACAAATTAACGAGCTAGATGAAATTAGGCTCTCGGCTCTTCAACACATTGCAGTAATTCAACAACAGAGAGCAAAATGGCATGATGCATTGATCAAAAAGAAAATCTTCCACGAAGGAGATTGGGCACTCCTATATGACTCCAAGTTTCAGGATTTTCTGGGAAAACTGCAGACTCGATGGCTTAGACTGTGTGAAATCCAGAAAGTGCATGACAATGGCACCATTACTTTGACTACTATTGACGGATTTGGACATACCTTTAAAGAAAATGGCCACCGAGTGAGACTGTACCACAAACTGCTTACTCAGAAATCCTTTTACCAGTAGCTCCGGGAAGATTTTGATACGCAGATTCTTGCTGAGTAAAATAATCCTTCCTTGGCATTGGTTCACTAAATAATTTCATTGTTTTTAAACTTTGTACATAAGTTTTTATTTTCTACTTGTATAAACTAATTTCTATACAGATTTTTGCATTTCTACATTTTTTTTGCATTTTGTTATTCCTTGCCGAAGGAACAACATTCCCACCTTTTTGTTGTTCCTTTCCGAAGGAACAACACTTTTGCATTTTGCTGTTCCTTTCCGAAGGAACAACATTCCTGACTTTTTGCTATTCCTTTCCAAAGGAATAGCACTTTTGAACCTTGCTATTCCTTTCCAAAGGAACAACATTTCCGCCTTTTTGTTGTTCATCTCCAAAAGAACAGCACTTTTGCATTTTGTTGTTCCTTTCCAAAGGAACAACGTTTCTGCCTTTTTGTTGTTCCTTTCTGAATGAACAACACTTTTGCATTTTGTTGTTCCTTTCTAAAGGAACAACATTTCCGCTATTCCTTTGGAAAGGAATAGCACTTCTACACTTTTCATTTCCTTTCCGAAGGAACAACATTTCTACCTTTTTTGTTGTTCCTTTCTGAAGGAACAACACTTTTGTATTTTGTTGTTCCTTTCTGAAGCAACACATTTTCGCTTTTTTCTGTTCCTTTCCAAAGGAACAACACTTTCGCACTTTGTTGTTCCTTTCCGAAGGAACAACAATTTCACACTTTTGTTGTTCCTTTCCAAAGGAACAACACTTTCGCATTTTTGCTGTTCCTTTCTGAAGGGACAACATTTCCACATTTTTGTTGTTCCTTTCTGAAGAAACAACACTTTCATTTTTTTACTGTTCCTTTCCGAAGGAACAACACTTTTTGCATTTTTGTTGTTCTTTTCTGAAGGAACAACACTTTCATTTTCCATTGTTCCTTTCTGAAGGAACAACATTTCTGCATTTTTGCTGTTCCTTTCTGAAGGAACAACACTTTTGCCAGTTTGTTTTACTGTTCCTTTCCGAAGGAACAACAATTCCGCTAGATTGTTTTGTCGTTCCTTTCCGAAGGAACAACTTTTCCGCCAGATTGTTTTGTCGTTCCTTCGCATTTTTTTTTTGCCTTTCTGCCATTCTTTCCGAAGGAACAATAGTTTCGATTTTGGATGATCTTAGTTTGTTCCACCAGAGGAGTGGTATTTTTTTCACGTTTTCTTTATTTACTATTCCGTTTAAGGAACAACTGCTACTCCTCTTAAGGAGCAACAGCTTTGAGTGTATTCTTTTTCTTTCGCTTACTGTTCCTCTTAAAGGAACCACAGTTTTTGTGTACGAAAGTTCTTTTGTTGTCCGTTTTAAGGAACAACAGCTGTTCCATCTAAGGAACAACACTTTTTGAGTGCATTTTTTTGTTTTTCGTGTGTGTGTACTTTATTATTTAGAGGATTTTTGTGAATAATGGTTCATTTAGGGCACAACTATGCATTTATGCAAGAACACAAAAACTAGAGGATACTGAAATCAACAAATCAAAGAAAAATCGTTATCTTTAGAGAAATTGCTTTGAATCGATATGAAAAAAGAGGAAAGGGCACAACTATTTATATCACTTTGCTATCTTTATTTTCACTAAAACCAATTTGATTGATTATTTTTATCATGCATATTTTTCCTTAAATCTTCATAATTCTCTTTGATCATTATTATTGAATAAGAATAAGGGCATATTTTCCTCTATTGAGATGTTCAAACTTTTTCCACCATACCTACTCTTAAGAAGTGTTGAGCAATCCTCTGTATATAATAGGAAAGTGCTATATATATATATATATATATATATATATATATATATATATATATATATATATATATTATATTATATATATATATATATATATATGATTACTAACATGATTTGTCAGATGAAGGATAAGGGGTCTCATCAAGAGCCAGCCTACCATGATCATAAGGAAGCAAGTGAAGTGGCATTCCCACTATGGCCACCACACTATGGATATGATCCAAGAGGCATATCAGAAAAATAAAAAAGTCCTTGGAACAAGAGGTCTCATCACGAGCCAGCCTGCCTACCTTTCACTTCTTCCTGGTGAATGGCATTGTGATTCATCTGGTTACCAAGCCAGCACAATGGCCTCCATTCTGACATCGCACAACACTTTCCTAGGCATACACAAAGGATTATGGTTCCAAGGGTGAAACAAGCAACTCTGTCAAGGTTATGGACACCTGTGGGCAATAGAGCTCTGTTGATGGTATTGAAGTCATACTTTTCATACACCAATAGTCATTATAAACCCTTCTTCTTCTATCTTTATATTGATTTCAAATGAGATTATGTTATATAACCCTTTTGAACCTTTTATACATGAAAAAACATTTATAAATCAATCATAATGGTTAAAGTGGATAATGACCGCATAAGGACTTTTACTTATGTCAGCTATCCTATCCTCTATTTTTCACATCATTTCACGACATTTCCATATTTATTTGTGATTCCCATCATAAGCCTTGATTTCAGTAATCCACTGATTTTTGTAATCATGTCATGGATATATACAACGTTCCTTTATTTTACTGTATGACTGCAGTCTAGCATGCTACTCCTTTATTTGCCGGCTGAGGACGGCCTATCACATTTCGGGGGGGCGTGGATGACCTCCATAATATGTTGGCATACGTGTCAATTCCTTATTTGGAGGTACTATGACTCCATCAAAACTCGGGAATAGCAAGTTTAACGGTATTGATATTTCCCAATATGAACAGCTTGCTATTCCATCATCACTTCTGTGTTTTGCTCTGTAAAATTAACAGTGTGCTAAAGCTTGAACAATTTGTTGTTCCATTGAAATTTCTGTGTTTTTGCTCTGCAAAAAAAGTAATAGTGTGCTAAGCTTGAATAAAGATGGGAGGCAAATCGATACGCAGCGAGCCGCAGGTGTCAATGATCTCCGATGTTGCACGCAAAATTTTAATAAGAGCGGGATGGATTTCCTACCTTAACCGACTACAATAACCTAATGAGACGGTGGCCATTGAATTTCTGCAAAATTTGCAGGAAGATCATTCCATGGTGAGGGGGAGGCAAATGATAGTAACAGATGCGATAATTGCTGAAGTATCGGGACTGCCAACTATTGGACCAGTATGGACCCAGAAAAAAGTGAGACTTCAAGATGCTATAACCATCTTTTGGGACAAAGGACATAGCCTTACTATCAAAGGAAAAGGAGTCGTGCCTGCAACCCTAGGAGAGCCATGGGTAGAATTAGCCAAGATTGTGCAAAGCCACATCACATGTGATGGCAGAAAAGACGTGGTAAGACCACGCCATCTCAAACTGTTAGCTGTGTTAAAAAAAAAATGTGTTGTAAATTTGCCCACATACTTAAATTCTTTATTGCATGATGTTGCTCGAAGTATGAGAAAATATCGTCATGTAGAAATGGTAGTAAGTCATCACGGCTTAATTCGGCTAATAGTAAGTTACAGTCTCTTTCAACAGCAAAGTAGTTGGGAAAAATTGATATTATCAATAGATTGGGGATTGGCCTTACCAGCCCCAAAACGAAAGAGAACCGATAGCACACCAATGAGACCGCAGAAACGAAGACAGTCTTCCAGATTGGGGAGAAGTAGAGGAATGTTGGGAAATCCCCAAGAAAGTAGTAGCCAGCCAATAGAGATATATGACTCAGAGAATGAGCAACCCCCACAACTTGAAGGAGGGGAAAATGAAGAATAAGAATTAGAAGAAAATGAATAAGAGGAACCGGAAGAGGAAACCCAACACTCCATTGAGGAAGAAGGGGAGGAAGCAAAGCAACCCAGTGAAAGCCCATTACAAAACGCTCTGCAAGAAGATGAATTGGCCCAAATTTTTGCCAACATGGGGGAGTATATCCAGCCCCACAGCCCACTTAACCTTGATATTGAGGCAGGACCATCACAAGAGCACTCTGCTCATAATAAGAGTGCATCTGAAGAAATGAACGATGAGGAAGAAGAGGAAAGGCAATCACACGAATGCTCTTCTCATAGCAAGAGTGCATCCGAAGAAATGCATGATGAAGAAGAAGTAGAAGTAGAAGCCGCACGAGAAATAGCAGTTCAACCCAGGGTTTCCCCCCTAAAAAACCTAATCAAGAGGATGAGAACACTGAAGAAGTTTTCCAAGCAAAGAACATGGAAATAGGCCAAGGCGAGGGTACAACCCCTGAAGAACAAAGCCCAAGCCCAAGAAAAGAAACAGCTGTTCCTTCGAAGAAAACGAATGAAATCCAAAGGCTGCAAAAGGAACAGCAAAGGCTACTAAATGTAGTAAAATAGCTTAGACAACAAATAAGGGTCTTAAAAATGGGGAGAATCTCAAAAAGAACCCCAGAAACAAAGGATGCAGCCACCCAAGCAAAACCCTATAAAAGGAAGACCAAAAGGACTCAAACTGAACCCATTATCATCCAGGAGTGCAAGGAACAACATGCGGTTTTTACAAACGCAGAGGCCCAAACTGAAAGCACACCAGTCTGTAATAAGGATGTCCAAACAGAGGCATTGTCCTCTAGCATCATGATCGACTGAACAGTTCATGAGAAGGAAACTCAGACTATAGGAACCAGATGTCGCAATAAGGAGATCCAGGTAGATCTCCAGCCTAAAAATGTTTTAATGGAAAATGATCTGAGGATTGTGAGACTTCAAAAGGATCTAGCACAGGTCCAACAAACGATAGAAAAGCTCAAAGAGGAAACTATTCCTGAGGAGAAATATCAAAAGTTACAGTAGCAAGTAAAGAACATCAATGCATCGGAGAGCAAGGCCTTCGATAGATGGCGTAGGGTAGAGGAAAAAGTTAAAAAGGTAACCAATAGACTAGACACAGTTATGTATCAAATGGATACCTTATGTTCTCTATATACTGATGTTCTAGCATGTAGGGCAACTGCCAAAAATTATGCTTTGTTTTTGATGGAAAGGTACTTACAATTAAAAATTAAAGTTGTTAAGGCAGGGGTTCCTATAAAGCTAAAAACTATTGATGATTTCATAAACTGTTGTAAACATTATGGGGTGAAAGTCCAGTGATTTCTATGTGAGTTCTATTTGCATAATCTTGTGTTGGATGGTGAAATGGAAGAAAACCCTAGCCCTTTTGTGGGTGATATCTAGCTTCAGGCATTCATCTCTTTTGTTGTTAACCAAATAAAGTGGCTTAAAGCCCATAGTACCTTTCAGAGACAGGAGAACGGGTTAGATCTGTGGGTAATGGGTGAGCCAAGAAACCCATTACGACTGTGGAATAAGCATAGAAGCTTAATGAGAAAGCAGGGTGTGATCCAGACAATGGGACCCATTCACACATCAGTTGTCCAGCAAGGGGTAGAATACTTCCTAGCCATCAAAGACCTTGCCATAGCAGTAGCTAAACTTCGATACAAGACTTCCAATCGAAATGTTCAAGACAAAGAGCCATTCAATTACAAAAATTTTAAGTTAGTTGTTGATCGCCTAGTTACTTATAGTAACCTCATCTTGAGAGAGGGCCCGCATTGGTTAGGCTGTAGGTTTCGAAGTCCAATCATCTGGTATCCTGTACCAGGGTATAGAGCCCTATATGAATTTCCTGAAGGCCAGGTAGGGTATATTTTTGAAGCTCTATCTAGAAATCATGGTTTTAGACCACTACATGAAAATCCTTCTCCAGCCTATTCCCTAACTGCCTTGCATGGCAATTACAATGTTTTCATGAGGGCATGAAGAAGGGTGAGTAGGGGGGTGTGTTGAGCACTGGAAAAGGTATGTATTTACCATTTATTTCTTTATATTTTCCTTTGATTCATAACTTCTTTACACTCTAAGATGGCAATATGATTAAAGAATTATGATAGAATTAAAGAGATTTGTGATTGATGCAAAATGACTAATTATTGTCTTTTTCTATATAGAAAGTGAAGAAAATGGAAAATCACTATTCAGGAGGAAAAGACAAAGCCGAAGCAACTACTATCCCTTTGACAGGAAGTTGTATCCTGACGAGGAAATCAAGATCAAAACGCATGGTCCAGGAAAAGGAAGAGAAAACGCGTCATCAGCGCAAAAAGATAAAACGATAAGTTGGAGATCAAAGATATGGTGAATCCCTCAGGATCCTTTGATCCTGAGGGATTGCTACTTCAAGACTTATCTGTATTTTTGATACTTTTGCCTAGCCATTATAAAAAGGGACAACACTAGTAGCCCAAGGGGCAGATTTTATTGTTAATTTGTAGAACTTATTGTTGTAAACTTAACTTTGATCATCGACTCTCTTTGAAGAGTGATCGTTGTAACTCTTCCATTTATGATTAACATATAACTTCGATGTTGTTCTGTCTTCTGATCCTGGAGTAATCGCAGCAGTGCTTCCCTGGTGGATAAGGGCCCGGCCCTAATGGATCACTTGCTTCTTGTATCGTTATTTTATGATTACAGTCCTGTGTGGTTTGCTTTTATTTGCATTTCCTTAACTTGCTTTATTCAGTAATCTTTCGTTTCTGAACATTTCATTGAACTACTCTGTTATATCGAAATCGTAATTGGATAGCAAGATTGTTATTTACAACCGAAATGTTATGTTGTTCATCCTGAAATAATATTGCATTGTCTAATTCAGATTCTGCTATTCATTTACAGTTGCGTTTGTTGTTCATTTAGCTACGGTTCACTTACAATTGTGATTATTGTTCATTTAGTTAACCAATTTTCCATTATAATTGCAGTTTCCATTCCTTTATAACTGTGGTTAATGTCCATTATGTTAGAATAAGATCACTGATTCAATTACTCTAGATTCACTGTGTGTTTACACTTAATTAAGTTTGTTGTTCAATTTTTGTAGATTTAATTAGGTTTGTTGTTCCTTTCTTATATTGTTGTTCAATTCCTTTCTTAGTTAAGGATTGCTGTTCAATTCATTTCTTAGTTAAAGATAGCTGTTCAATTCCTTTCGATTAAGATCACTGCTCAATTCATTCTTGTAGATTAAGCTTTGCTATTCGATCTTTTCAATAGAATTAGTTGTTGTTCCTTTTCTGCTAATTGAATGGTTATTTCTAGCATTTACTTGAGTGTGGATAGAAAGATCTACAACTGTAATGAACATTGACTATTGCTGTCTATGTTCTTAGATTGGAGATCTTATCTGTGATTGATTTTCATTTACATCAGTTTACAAAGGAAAGAGTTATCATTACTGCATCCTTGACTGATGATTGTTGTAGTTTCTTGAGTGAATGATTTAGTTACAAAGCATTTAAGTTTCTTGCCATTACAATTATATTTTGCTTCTAGCATTCATTTACTTTTACTTTTGTAAGCACTATACTACAAGCATTACTCTTGAACAAGTGATCGCCTCAGACTGAGTACACTCTTGAGATAAAAAAATCATACCTGGATTGATAATTAATGTAGGGTAAATAGGGGTTAAAAGACACCTTTTTTTCATTCAACACCTTGCATGCAATCGACAAAACTGCTCACCCTGTTTGCTCCATGTTGAATGTTGAATGGATCTATAGCCCGTACAGGTGGAGTTTCATCAGTTTGTGGATGTCGTGCCTCTTGATGTACCTGTTCCTGCTGCAACTCTTTCTCTCGTATGTGCAGCTCCTGTTCTTCCTTGAGTTGCTGCTTCAGCACCTACAACTCCTTCTCCGATTCTCTCTTTGCCTTCGTACGATCCTCTTGTCATACCTTCACCTCATAGCCTCAATCTCCAAAGTTGCTTTCATCACAAGTGGATCTACTTGAGCTTGCAACTTTGTTCCCCCTCTGCGCTATCAACAACCCTCCTCTTGCATTTGTCGCATGCAAGTGCCCTACCTTCTACTGCTACTGATGGTGTTGTTTGCTGTGACGTCACTGCCATTTCATCTTGATATCCTTATTTATGAACAACTTGATGTTGTCATAGATAGGCAAGTTCATAGACACTTGATCAACTGTATCCCCAGTCGTTCTCTAAAGGGTGTCTTCAAATTTTCTCTCCTGGAATCCATTCTATATGTGCTGTTGAGAGGCAGACGAACACCTATGATACCTAGATACATACCAACACTCATGAAAAGAAATTTGTCAGTCGCAAACCAAAACAAATCGGAGGACTGACATGCAACATACATGTGTGACAGTCTGTGAAGATTACGTAATTTTCATGGGGAGGCTAGGAGACTGACTGCCAAAACTCTATAAGGCATAGCCTAGGCTATCGGGAGGCTGACTAACTATTGGAACTATGTAATGCATAGTCCATCCTAGCTTGCTGAGGAATGAAACTACACAATGCACAATTTCAGTCAGAAGTGATATGAAAACTAACAAACTACATTGTGTAGTTTCTCAGGCCAACAAGGCACTGCTTCCTAGAATTATGCAATGCAAGCTTGGAGGTCAGTGTTGGGCCAGACTTGCACAATTTCTTGAGGGAAGGCAAATCCTTAACTTCCAGAGATGCGAAATGCTAGCCGGGCAACGAAAGGTCCGGGCTAAGGCATTACAGACCTGCTGACGGATGACTGAAAACATGAGAAGTCTAGATGCATGGTGAAACTGAGTGTAAACAAGAGTGAATGATCACGCATGTAAACAACAAGTGAATGATTTAGAAAACGGGAAAGCATGCATGTGTGTGAAACGGGTCGCCGCAACGACGACTATTGGTGCAAAAATGGTGTCATGCATGTGACAGTAGTGATATGCGAACAAAAACTGAAACGGTGATTCTACAAGCTAACATACATCAAAACGACAACAAGCGCTCATTGAAATCAAGCAGACAACACTCACACAAAGCGAAACACAAAAAATGACAGAAACACAGTGCAAGACATGAAAGTCAGACTTGCCCTGAAACAGCTAATCCGAAAGTGTCAAAGACTCCTGGATGCAATGTGGGATGTCAGAGCTATAAGGTCGATGTGAGGAATGAGCTCTGCAACTTCCAGTTGATGAGTTTTGATAAGATCGAGGTTATGATGCGCATGCCACAAATCCAAGAAAAAGTGACACTTGGTGAAATATTTCTAAAATGAGCTTTGCATGTAACCTCCAACTGCTAAAAATAGATCCCTAGACCTAGGGATGCCTTTTGAATGCTTCCTTTTGCTATTTCGGGAAGAGAAGTCCGTGCATGCAAATCAATTTTGTTCGATCTAAGAGGGAACTAGTCAACCTGAAGGCACATGCGATAGCCTGCTTGACTAAGAGAGGGATTTGCGCAATTTCTTAGAGGAACGTGGTTGGTTTTCCCAGAGGGATTGTGTAATTTCTAGGTTGAGTAGGTGACTGCTGGCTAGAATTGCGCAATTTCTAGGCTGAGCTGCGGTGTTGGGCCAGATTGTGCAATTTCTAGGCTAAGCTGCAATGCTAGGCTAGATTGCGCAATTTTACCAAGGAAGACTATTTGACTACATTGTGCAATTTCTGAGCCCAACAGATTTGCACAATTTATGGAGGGAAGGTTGGTTCCCCTCCAAAATTGCGCAATTTTTTGAAGGAGCTGCTCAACTAGCAACTAGCCCAAGTTCAGAGTGGCAGCTTATGAGGGGAGTGAAGCAAACCAACATGCATAGGCTGGCAAGCTGTTGAAAAACCAATGAGGCCTATGTACTTGACATTGCAAGACATGCTACTAGGATGGTTGGTAGGGAGGCTCCAAAACGAAGCTAAGGAAAAAATTTGGAGGGTGGTTGTAGCCACTACAACACAACTATTCTATATCCTCTTTTAGTATCATCTTGATTTTAGTTGTACTTTAGTGTTATGTTCTTAACGGGTTTTCTAATTTTGTAAACTCAGAAGACTTGAAAGCCTAAATGTTGTCAATGTCAAGGCCAACAATTTAATGGATTGTTAATACCCCAAGAGATATACAAAAATCATACAGATGTTATACAGTTTTCTTTCTAAGAGGTTCAAATTCAGTCATTACTAAAGGAGGAAGTTCAAATCCAGTCATTTATAAAGGAAGTGGCTTGATATTTGATAACCTACTTCGGAAGCATTTTTTCCTGATTTAGAAGGATGCTTCAATTCAATTTATGGGGTCTAATTATTCAATTTCACAATGATTGGCATTGAAAAAATTGTTTCTATCGTATTGGAAACTTTTGATGCTCATTCTAGAGATTACAACAACCTCCTAAGGACGATGAGTATTATTTCTTAATACAGTGGGTAAAATAAGAAGCTTCATTTTGCTGCTCAAACCTGATACTATTTTGTAACAAGGTTGGTATATCCATTCATTGTGGTTTGTATAATTGTGACGTGTTTCCTTTTCCTTGAAAATTTTGGTTTGTTCTTTCAATGTGCTATTAGGTTTTGTCTTTGGAGGGTGTATCAAATTCTTTGCATAATACATTCATGTTTTAGTGGTTAAAAGAGGTAAGCTATTTGATATTCATGGAATTTATCTGGTGATGGAAATGATTTTGTTTGAATGGAAATGTTTGCAAGTGCAATATTTTGTCCAATGGTATGCCTTGTGATGACAAATGGAAATTCAACAGTGATTTTTGGCCTTTTCCCAGCACATGTGATCTGAACATATGTTTGCGTGGTCAGGTGTTCACTTCAAGTGCTTGTAGTATTTCTTGGAAACTTAACATCATTATCATTTTATTCAAAATCAAAGAGATTTGTTTTTAAGAAGTATGGAATAAACATTATATTTGAAAGTAGCTAAAATCATGGGACCAATTCAATTGAAACGATTATTGATTTCTTATGCCATCACTTTTTTTGAATTCAGAGCCAAATGACTAGGAGCAATTTTAAAGGCTATTCTATGTATATGCCTACTAGTGCCACTAATTTTGTTGCCATTGGTAGGCCTTATTGGAAGCATTCTGGTGGGCTTAGGCTATGGCCTCTTTACACCTTTGGTGGAAACATTTGAGGTTATTGGATAATAGCTTGAAAACAAATTTGTTGATTTCATTTTGATGTGCCTCAAAATCATCAATTTATAATTTTAGGGACAGTTCAAAACATATACGTTTTTGTGGTTTGACATCATAAATTTCATTTGAGTTTCCCTTATAATGTTACTTTAATTAGAAGGTCTACCCAAATTTTCTATTTTGATGCTAGAATGGGATGTGGAGCATAGTCAAAGGAAGCCTTACAGTGGTGTGGGATGTGACAAATACATTTTTTCATTCTTACTTTTCTCTTATAGATGACTTGGACAAACAACAACCAAAAAATTTAAGCCCTCTAGGTATCAAGTATCTCTCTAATCATTTTTCATTGTTTAAGCTTGTTCTTTTACATAGTTGAAAGAGAAATTACAAACTCTTGAAGTTGTTTTGTTTCCTTAATGAATTCCCTTTGGTTCTTTGATGAAAGGTGACAATGCATATTTAATTTTGCTCTCTTTTTCTTATTTGGATTGAATTTTTTACGTACAACTTGGTCTTTTGAAAATGGAAGCTAAAGTTGATGCTTCATTTTCCATTATTTTTGCAATGGTACTACATGTTACATGTTCCATTAAAAAAGTGAATATAAAATACCCACACTACAAATTAGGAAATGATGAAATCTCAATAAAATAACATGAATGTTTTCAAATTTCTTATATTATTTCAATGACCCGTAAAATATAATTTTCATAGTTTGAAGTAGTTATTGTTTTTCTTCTAATATTAAGAATGAAATGTTTCTTTTAGTTTAATAATATTTTACTTTGATCCCATTGGGTTTTCTTCCACTCCAGTCTCATATGAGGGCTTCTTTTGTCTTACACAGTATATTTTAAGTTTGAAAATCAAATGGTATGCAAATACCTTCTTGTTAGTGTTATGCCTAACTTCTTCACAACGTAATTGAACATTGTTTTGGCATCTTGTATACTCAATGTAGTCTTGATCCCATAGAAAAGAAAGGGTATTTATATAAAAAAGGAATGCAACAAAATCAATATGGAAGATCTGCTTAAACTTTGAATGACAACATCGAACTTAAGAAACCAAATGATCATAAACTAATAGAGGGGCATTGAACATAAAAAATGCCTAAATTGGGATCAAGACTTTGATTTATAATAAGAATATTCTTAGGGATATACAACCTACATTTTGTATAGTTGGTCATATTTGCATTCCTTTTGTCTCCAAACACGCTATCCAGTTGAAATTTTATATTCACTATATTTTGTTAATTCACTATTTGAATCTCCTCTCTTTCCAATAGAAATTTACATCTTCACCAGTTCTGAATAATTCTTCTACATCTTTTTCCTCAAAATATGTTCTTAAATTAGACTATTTAGTAGTATTTTTAATGCAACTTCTTTCTCACATCTTCTTATCTGTGTTAGTTTTCTCCATGATCCTTCTAAAGCATGATGATTCCAATAGATCAATAAATAAATATCCAAAAACATGGGCCCTTTCATTGATCCCATAAAAAAGAAGGGGTATTTATATCAAAAGGAATGCAACAAAAATCACTATTGAAACCTTGCTTAAACTTTGAATGACAACTTAGAAATTAAGAAGCTAGATGATCATAAACTAAGAGAAGGGATTGAACATAAAAAATTCCTAAATTTGGATCAAGAAATTGATCTATAAAAAGAATATTCTTAGGGACATACAACCTTCATTTTGTACAGTTAGTCAAATTTTCCACTCCTATATCCAAACACACTATCCAACAGAAATTTAATATTAAACATATTTTGTTATTTTATTCCACCAATAATTTACCTCTCAACTAGTTCTGAATAATTCTTCTGCATCTTTTTCCTCAAAATATGTTCTTAACTTAGGTTATTTATTAGTATTTTTAATGCAACTTCTTTCTCTATTTTTCTTATATATGTCGGTTTTCTCCATGATTCTTCTAAAGTATGATAGTTTAAATAGATCAATAAATAAATATCCAGAATATTTGTTAACAAATCTGCAAAATAATTTGTATTTAAGAAGAAACAAATATAAATATGATTCAAAATTCCTACAATAAGTCATTAAGTATTTTCCTTGGTTGGTTTATTTCATGAATCTCTTAACACAAGGTTTTTTAACTAAATATTGCGCTTAGGAAATTCTTGAACATAATGGAAATAAACAAGGACCTACATTTCGAAGTGCACAAGGGAAAATTCTCTCCAATAGGTTTTTCTCTCCATTCTAACCTTCTTTGGCCCATTGCGTTAACATTTTGTTGTGCTCTCTCATTTTCTGAGATTTCACTCACAACTTATGATACATAGAGCTAACATTGCCCATATTCTTATGGAAAAGCCTATTTTTGGGACATTAAACAATGTTTTGCTTTTAATGTGGCACAGTAATCCCGATTGTTAATGTCTTTTCCTATTGCTGAAAATAAAGTCCCACTTCCTATTATATTTCCTCTTTGTTATGGAATTCCTGTAATTTTGGACATGGAATTTAATTAGAATGAATCATAATTTCATCAGGGAGTTTATTATTATAGTGTTTATGGGTTTATTGATGTTTACCTTGCACCAAATGTTGAGATGAATCTTGTTTTTCAGAGTATAACAATTTTAGATGCTTGGTGTAACTCTTAATTCTTTAACATGATTTAGCCTTTTTGTGCATTCAACTCTTAGTCTTTGCATATATATTTTCTTCGTCTTTTCATATAGTCCACTCAACCAATCTTTTTTGGGTTTGTGCCTTAAGTTTTTAGGTTGTTAGGTGGAAAAAATGGAAATTGATGTGAGTGCAAGGACCCATGTTCATTTTTATCTCCTATGGTTTCTTCATTTTATCTAAAAATGCAATTGAATGGTCATGATTTGCATGATTTTTTGATGATATGCTTCTGAAATAGTTTGTCACGTTCAATAAAATCCTATTGCAACTCTCAGAAGGTAGAATTTCTCCTACACATAATGCTCTTCTTCGGGTGTAAAATCATGTTGTCACTTCTGGACTCGAGAAAGATAAATTTCAGCAACAAGGCTCCTTGTTCTGTCAAACCAGATTAGTTATTTCCTTGGAAAGGGTGGCATAATTATTTCTAAGATAAGAAAATTAACTGGATCAAATATATGGATTCTTGGCAAGGACCAATTGCCAAAATGTGCATCCCAAAATAAATAAGTTTTACAGGTATCTTCAATATAGTAATTAATAATTCTTATGTAAAACAACTAGTTCATTCAAGAGTTGTTTTATTCATTGCTTCTTTTGGCATAATAACGTACTAGCAACAATGGGACATCTCTCTTTCCCCATACATGCGCATTATAGTGCATTGTTGCTTTCTAGCTTGTCTTGTAGTGGCTTCCACAAATTTCAAGCAAGTTCATTTCCATCTTGAGTTTAAAAGGTCTATTCTATCAACAAGCTACCAACCCAATATTCTTTTATCAATAAATTATGTTGGAAATTGTTTCGAATTGTAACATATATTATCTCTTAATAAACTCCTATAAGATTTTATTTGGATATCATTTGAGCCATAATAACAGTTTAACCAGAAAATTTGAAAGATATACTGCTTTTCTATATTGTGGTGGAACCATCTATCACAAGATTTTGTCTAGATATCACAAGCCATAGTAACAATTTAACTAGAAAATTTGAAAGAAACATTGATTTTCTATCAATTTGTAGGTGGTAGCCCTATATTAATATAGGATGTCCACTCCCTATTATAGAAGTTTTAGGAGGAAATAACATTTTACCACTAGAATATGTTTCTATTTATATTTTTATGATCATAGTGATATTTAATCTCAATTATTCCTTTGCCCTTGTTATTTTTTCTTTTCCTTCAATTGGAATTTTAGTTTGTTCAATAATTTGTATATTAATGTTGCAGTATATTTGCATTCTTTTATAAATATCCTGAAAAGAGGGGACATTTTTAAATGTTATACATTAAATTCTAACTGTTGCCTGAGGGAGTGAATATATTCAATGTTTTTTTAAACTGATGTTTTATCTTCTATAAATTTAGATTGTTCAAACCCAAGACTAGCAACAACATAGATACTTGACTCTTAGTTAACTTATCTTAATGAAAAAAATAGAGCAAAGATATGTAACATAGTACAAATATCTTAGAGTATGTTGAAAATATATCACAGAGAGAAAAATAGATATCTATAAACTAGAGGCAAAACTGAACCAAATGAATGAAACATGGATTAAAACCACATGATGAACAAATATATGTAGAGAATAACTGAGATACATTCTATTAGTGAATAACTAATTCTTTGTACAACATGTACAAATGAAAAATCTACCCATGAATGTCCTCTATTCACCCAATACCTTATTAGTTACAATGCATCTTATTTCATCGATATAGGAGCTCCTTTGGATAAAATCTCCCGGAGAATTAGATATATCATAATCAACAAACTCTTCTTATTAGTAATTTAGTAACCCAACTGATTTGGAAATCCAAGGTACCTTATAGCTAAGAGCAATTTGGAAGGCGTCAAAGGTCTTTAAGCCCAAAATCTAAAGGAAATGAGATTTCCTTAGATGAAGTTGAAATTTTGAATGACTGTGTTTTTATTAATTGAGTTATAATGATACACCTTTAGCTAAAATGACATGGTTTGTTACCAATCACTTATACAAGTGAGGCATTTAAAAGATTGTTGATCTCACCCCTAGGCCACAGACTCCAATGTATGGCTAGATATGAAAGAGGAGTTTAAGATCAACAAAATTTTTTATAAGAAATTACCCAAAAAAAAGGTACAGACCCCTCACCTATCCCTGTAGACGTTTTGAAAAAGAAAAGTTAGAGAGCACATTCCATCCTACTTCTCCAAACTATTTATAGCCTATTTGACCCTTTCACTTTAGAGAATAAGAAATAAAGACGGGTCACCTTTTTTCAAACCCTAAAAAATTACTAGGTAGCATCATGATTCAATATAGGTCTTTCAAACCCTAAAAATTTAACAGGTGGTGTCATGAAGAGAGAAGTAGGGCTTCAATAGTCAAATGATTCAATATCGTTTTCTTACTAAACCTTTCCATGGGCTTCAAAGCATTGTTGTGATTTTTGAAATATTCAATGTTATGCCAAACTTGTTTTAAGTCCTCATAATGTTTTCATTTTTGTTTTTACCATTTTTTAAAGAGTTCTCCAAAATCCATGTCCTTCTCCCTACACTAATTGTTTTCTTCTTGAACCCTTGTGAATACTTGTTGGAGGGCTTCAAATTACCTTTGTGGAAGGAACTTTAAAGCCAATATTCCAAAGATCAATTTACTTCTTCAACCCATCAACTTCCTCTTGCATTATGGTAGTTGCAGGGTGAGTAGATGTTTCTATGACTAATATGATGGAAGGATAGTGAGTGCAGGAGATGAAAAAATATATGAAAATATCTAAATCTAATGGTGAGCCTAGTAAGACATAATGTGATCAAAATTTAACTCAACCACTTTATTTGCAATCTAGCTTTCTATTTCACTAATATGTGTAGGTGACTTAGTGAAGGTTACAGAGCTAAAGTCACCTATTTTTTGTGTGTTTTTTTCCAACTTTATCCTCTCCATCCATCCTTTTTTCTTTCTGACTTCTTTCTTGAGAACATTCAATGTTAAGAAATTGAAATTTAGTCCAGTCTTACAATTCAATGGTTAGAGAGCAACAAATTCAAGAATAGTTATCACAATTACTACAACTATAGTTTTCCCTTTTTGACTTATTTTTTGAGAGCATTCAATGTTAAGACATTGAAAGTTAGTCCAGTCTTACAATTCAATGGTCAAAGAGTAACTGATTGAAAACTAGTTATACATGGTATATATGGCACATATATATAATATGGTATATAATGTACCATTATCAAGAAAATGAACAATAATGAAATTAATATAATTGTAATGAAAGAGTATAATGGTAAAATTCTCTAAAAGAAACTAACATTGAATTCCAATATTAGAGATAAAGAATTGAACAAACTTGAATGTTTGATTGGATGGTTTTGAACATGGGATAGTTAACAAGCTTTCTCTTAAAAATTGGTTGATGTTCAGTTAATCACGTCATTGGCTTGTCTTTTGTGCATGGTTTGGATCCAAGATCAGCTGCAACCATGTTTGACAATGAAAAATGCATTAGTAAGAAGCAAATCAATGCATAAGACTGCTTCATCCTCAAGCTTTCAACAAATCCGTCAACGTTGACATCTAGGAGTGATGGTCTTGCATACATTATTAGGCATGTTATTTTTGGCTACTTCAGCCTGAGAAGTGGGCTTTTGATTTACATGGAGGATTCTCATCTTACTGGCATTCAACCCACTAGAGGTGATGCAATTTACTGGGAAACAACAATAAATTCATTCCTTTAGGACTAGAGAGCTATAGATGGTGTCATGATTTCTTATTTTGGCCAAACATTTTTTTTCCTTTTTTAGATTCGGAGAGGCTACAATGATCCACACAAAGACTCATATGTAAGAGGTGTGGATGATTGAAGAAGTTTGCTTCAATATTCCTAGACTATCCATGGATTTCTTTATTCATATAATATGCAATCCTATGAGTGAGATCTGTGAAATTCCTTGCGAAGATAGAGGAAAATATATTGTTGGAAACAATTGATAAAAGGTGGCTACTTTGCGAAAGCCTCAACAAAATCTTGATAATATAATTTGGATAGTGGAAGTCTAATCCTCTTCTCCACCTATTTGAGCACTTGAGCCATTCTTAGAGTTAGATTTAAAAGCAATGTGGCATTTTTTTTCCACGTGTCATTGAAGTGCATGTAAGGGCCCTGGAGTGTACAATTGTTATTTTGGTTTCCCTAGATGAGAGTGCAAGAGCCATGCCTACTTCAAACTATATGACATTTTCACATATCAAATTATATTTCCCTTCAGAATCTGCTTGAATTCTTTTTAGTGCAAGCAGGAGATGAGAGACATATTCCTGCATGAATATATGAATTGTGTTGAATAATATTTCCTTAGCCAATTCATTAACAGAAGGAACCTAATTTAATATTCTCTTTGAATCCATTAACTAATAAATTAATTCATCCAACATTATTTCTATTGGATTCACTGCAAAATGGAAAATAAATATCAACCAAAATTCTAGATGCAAAATTGATTCCTCGTGCCTTCCAAGTCCACATCCTTATTTCCTACATCGTTGCCTCTCTATTAGTCTACATTCCTCTACATGTATTATAGGTCAGTAAAAAAGCTTAAAATAAGAATGCGGATATCAGGATGATGTGGTGTGTGGATAAAATATATAATAATAAAAAATCAAGATTTGAGAGGGATTAAACGCCTCTTTTGAAAACCTTTTTTACAATGAAATATTACTCCAAAAGATTTTCACTTTAAGGGATAGATCTAGTTTTGTTGGTCATCAATGTTTAAGTGATATTACTTCAAAATGCTTTTGATTGATGTATAGTGGAACATTATGTTTTTCGTGGGTGTGTGTGGATAAAATATATAATAATAAAAAATCAAGATTTGAGAGGGATTAACCGCCTCTTTTGAAAACCTTTTTTACAATGAAATATTACTGCAAAAGATTTTCACTTTAAGGGATAGATCTAGTTTTGTTGGTCATCAATGTTTAAGTGATATTACTTCAAAATGCTTTTGATTGATGTATAGTGGAACATTATGTTTTTCGTGGGTTGAGCAATATCTGCTCGTTATGATTTAGTTTACTGTCTATTTTTCAATTCATTTTTATATATCTCAATTTTTCTTTGTTCTGATCATTTTGGCCTGACAGATGGAGTCCCTATCAGTTATGTTATGTGGTCATGAGTTTTTTATTGATTCACAACTCAAACTAAATTATAGAATGTAACATACATATTATTATGTATTGGGGTCATCTTTATTTACTTTTATTTTTTCCTTTTCTTAGCCCTAATTTGAATGGCCTTCCTTTAATAATTAATTCTACTGTCTATTAGGTGCTTTGGATTACTTGGGCTTAATGGATGTGGTAAATCTATGCTACTTACTACTCTAGGATGTCGGGAATTTCCCATACCAAATCATATGGACATTTATTATTTGACTAGGAAAATAGAAGCAACTAATATTGCTGCACATGGGTTATGATAAATTGTGACAAAGAGAGGCAAAAACTCGAGGAGGAAGCTGAAGCTTTGGCTGCACAAGTATGCCAAAATCTAGAATTTGGGAAATATATCACCTTTGTTTTTTTATCGAAATGTATTTAATTTTTTTAGATGGTTAATATTTACTTTGGTTTCAGAATGTCTTACATCCTTCCAATCAGTTTTGAGATATTTTATATATACATGAAATGGATTATACAATCTTATTTTTCGGTGATGTTGCGCATGGGTTATGATAAATTGTGACAAAGAGAGGCAAAAACTCGAGGAGGAAGCTGAAGCTTTGGCTGCACAAGTATGTTGGAAGAATCACCGCATCTCTATAGAATCCGTAATTTCCACCCTGGGGATCCTAGTTACTGGCTTGTAATGTTTACGAACACCTGCGGGTTTTGGTGTAACGGCAAACCTCCACATGGTATCAGAGCTTGGACCCAGGTTCGATTCCCCCGAGCTGCGTTTGAGGGGGGGTGTTGGAAAAATCACCGCACCTCTATAGAATCCGTAATTTCCACCCTGGGGATCCTAGTTACTGGGTTGTAACATTTACCACTACCTGCGGGTTTTGGTGTAACGGCAAACCTCCACAAAGTATGCCAAAATCTAGAATTTGGAAATATATCACCTTTTCCACCCTGGGGATCCTAGTTACTGGGTTGTAACGTTTACCACTACATGCGGGTTTTGGTGTAACGACAAACCTCCACAAAGTATGCCAAAATCTAGAATTTGGGAAATATATCACCTTTGTTTTTTTATCGAAATGTATTTAATATTTTTAGATGCTTAATATTTACTTTGGTTTCAGAATGTCTTACATCCTTCCAATCAGTTTTGAGATATTTTACAAATACATGAAATGGATTATACAATCTTATTTTTTGGTGAAAAAACAACCAAGAACACTATCAGTGTGCCCTTTCAGTGAAAAAACAACCAAGAACACTATCAGTGTGCCCTTTGCACCTCTCGGTGTAAATGCTAGTTTACTTTGTTTAAATAAAGTTTTGACTTGAAAATTTCGAAGTCAAAACTCGTTTTCAATTTTTTTAAAGCTCAAGAACCTTGTGAAAATTAAAGCCACGTGCTAAAATTTTAAAGCGCAAAAATTATATTCAAATTTTTCATGTTCAAGAGTAATTAATATTTTTAATTATGTTCGAATTTTTTAAATGATTAACTATTTAGTAAATCTAAAAAAAATTATAACTATTTTACAATCAATATTGAGGAAAGATTTTAATGCTTATTTTAGTAGTATTGAATGATTCTAACATCCATTCCATATTGAATTAATATTAAAAATATATATTTTTATATTAATATAAAAATAAATATATATATATATATATTATATATATAATATAAAGAAGGTGGTATAAGAGGAAGGGGTTATCTATAACTTCAAAGTAAATAAAAAAAATAGACTATTCTTGAGCAATGGCTATTTAGAAAATAATCTCATCAAAGGGTATGGGTTGCTACAAAGTCTAATGCCGGAGAGAGTAACAAAGATTGAAAAAATTGTGGTAATAGGTGATCCCTTGATAATTATCCAACACTTAGTGCTTAGAACATTACCCAAAGAGTGCAAGTTAAGAGATATCATAGAAATGATCCAAGATATGAAACCATCATTTTCCAAGTTTAACTTTAATCATGTCTTGAGATTGCATAATGCTAAAGTAGATTATCTTGCTAAGAAAGGTGTAAACAAGAAGAAGGGTTCTTTGTTCACAATCTCCCATCAGGGAAAATTTTAAGAACCACCCTAAATTTATATGTATAATAAATGGGCTAATCCCCATGATATATAGGAAACATGGGAGGCAATCTTATCAATAATATAATATGTATATATAATTTTTTTGGCAAATCTCTCACCCAATTATATTATCTTGTACAGTAATGGAGAATCTTTCACTGAATTATAAATCTTGTAAGATATTGGCAAATCTTTTACTGAGTAATAAAACATTGTGAAGTCTTGGCGAATGTTTTGTTAAAGTATGAAACCATATATGATAATAAGAAAACATATTCATTAAACTGTAATATACTAACATACATGTTTGGAAAAAAGAAACATAATTTTCTCTTCCTAGGAACAATGTTCCAAGTTTCAGTGACCGTGTTTGTCAAGGTTCTTACAATACACTCTTTCATATCCTTCTATTAGTTTTGATAATATTCCACAACAAAGTTCTTGTAGGTGTTGATATTGAAAATGGGTTTTGTCAAGGTAGGAGAGATTAATCTTTTCCAACTTTTGTCAGGCTACCACTTTTTTCAAGTTATCAAATTTCTTTCTTATTCCATAGACTCCAACAATGAGATAAAAAAGACACATCAAGTTTGTTTACCCCAACATGCCAACAAGTAGCATGCTCCAACTATATTATATAAGAAAGTATTAGGTATCCCAAGGGCTTGAAGGGGATCTAATTGAAAGAAGTGACCATTGTGAGTATCCTTCCAATCAATATATGAATATATAAATGTAGATTTATTATTATTTTAATTGGAAATCTTTAATTAAATAATAAAATTTAATTACGTCTCTTCCAATCTAAATTGCTTATTAGCATAATTCACTACCCTCATAGGTCTTGCATTTTTTAATAGCATGTAACATGTATATTAATTTCCTTTTTGGTGAACAATCTCAACCTTTTAGGAAAATATGGTGCAGTGGCTCCAAGCCCTACAGATCATTAGGACAAACTAAGAATAGCACAGAAGATGAAAGGCTGTACAAACCAGCTTATTTTTGAAACAACTAATCCAACATCAATACCTAAACTTTTTCATGAAGATATCATATTGAGAATGTTTGAAAATTGGTGAGAAATCTTTTGTGAGGTGATGCGGAAAGAGTGATAAGGTTTCATTGTTTTGAATTTTTTTTTTGTTAAATCAGAAAAAATTAAAAACCAATATTAATGGAGATATTGGTATTTTTTACTAAATTTTGTGAAGTGACTAAATGTATCTTTAACCATTCACCTTAAGATTTTTTTACAATATAATTTCCTAAGTCTATTTAATATCTTCATTATCATAAAAACCAACCTATATCCATCTTAAATCCACATCTACCACTCTTAGGGGGATGAAATCTATTTATCCCTCTGAGCACTTGGTAGACCCAGAATTAAGATGGATCTAAGATGAATCTACCACTCTTAGGGGATGAAATCTATTTATCCCTCTGAGCACTTGGTAGACCCAGAATTAAGATGGATCTAACATGATAGAATTTCTGCTTTAAATAGTCTATGCTCACATGAATATCTATGCTCACATGAATACCATGGTATTACCATGGCTTATCATAAACCTGGATAAAAATTAATAACTCATTTTTATTTTATTTTTTATTTTAACCAAGTTAAAATGTTTAACATACATTAAATTACAACATCCATTTTTACTCTTGATCCACCAAGCCCCCAGAGGAATCAAATATTTTTTCACTCTATGCTAGTTTGCATATCATGATATTCGATCCCTCTCGGGGCTTAGTAGATCCAGAGTAAAGATGGGTCTATGCTGGTTTAATTCCCCCATTTAAATAGGCTACATTCCACGTGAATACCATGGGTCAATACCATGTGCCATTTTTATTTT